>OOFC01048465.1:1974-56848 GCA_900323345.1 Pseudochromis fuscus
TATTTGTTCACTTAGATACTTACTACATATGTTATCAAGTAATGTTAACTAGCTGGCTAGCTACAGTGATTTGTTGTGTTTCAGTGGTCCAATCAAATTTCTCCAAATGCTTTCTCCCGCCCACATATCTTGTTTTTGGCCAGTTTGTTACTCTTGAAATGTTGTTTCAGTGCAATTTCAGCAATAAAAATAAATAAATTGGATTGTTTTTACTCAATATTTGGTTGTGTTTTATCCTAAAAGTTGTTGTTTTTACCCAAATTTTATTGTTTTTATCTATTTTGTTGTTTTTACTCAACATTTTATTGTATTTACTCACTATTTTGTTTTTTTCATCCATTTTGTTTTTACGCAGATTTTATTGTTTTTACTCATTTTCATTTTTTACAAATATTTAAACCAGCATGTAGTTATTCCAATATTAACAAATGTCTCTGTTTAAACAACCAAACATTTCTTAGTGTGTATAAACTGGCGGTAAGTTTCCCTTTAATATAGTTGTTTTTTTTCCATCTTTAATTAGGCTACTATGACCACTCATTAGCTCGGCTGTCAGTGACACGTGCCGCCTCTGGGACACGAGTTTAACCCTTTCTGTATCGGATCTCATCCTGCATGTGTCTGACAAGCCGTTAATTCCTGTTTAAAGTTACCATGGTAACGCACCAGCCGGCTTATAAAGAGAAAGTCAGCCTTCGGGTGCGCGCCTCTGTTTTGAAGGACTAAATCCGACTTTACGCGCCGGCTGCACCAGGATCACGAGCATCTCATGTCTCTGAACTCCTCTGATGACAACCGCACCTCATCTGCCTTCACCTCCAAACTGACCCCCACTGCTGACATATGTGTGGGACTAGCCATCCTCTCCGTGGGTATGCACACTTATTTATTCTTATTCCATTTACTCACCTGAAAACACGGTGTCAATCATCACGTAGAGGTAGAGTCAGTGTGATTTGCTAAACCAGTGATGGCTGTATCACAAATGAACATGCATTCCTTTATAGCTAGTTTGTGTTGTAATAAAAATGTATATTATATGGCAGGAGACAATCAAAACAATGAAAAGTAAAAAGCTTATCAATAAAGGAGAAGCTAGGTGACCTCCTGTGATGGAGAGGTAAACAACGCTCACGTGGATCATAAACTTTGCTTCATTTTGATCTGGTGCTTCTAAACTTGCAGTTTGATTGTTTCCAAACTCATGTGCAGAAGATAGATTTTATAGACACAAAATGATAAAATTATTATTATAAATCTTTTTTGAGGAGGCTTTTTTTTAAATCTCCACAGCATCATCCTGTGTCCTGCCGTCACAAGTTGTTAAAAATAATGTTTATCATTTCTTTTACATTTAATTTAAATATTTTCTTGTAATTTGAAGGGAAAAAAAGTCTTATAGGAGCATGTGCATCTTACCTTTTACCTTTGACCACTTACACCATAACAGTAAGAAAGTGTTATATTGAATACTTGTTTGGCAATTTGAATTAAAAGCAATAATTACCAGAAATACAGGAAATACACAGATTTAGATTTATTCCTCAGCAAAACAATACTTAAGATCCATAAGCAATTATCCCCTTTTTGTCTTTAATTAGCTTTGTGTTTGCAATCACTGTCTAATTTCACACTATTTTACCACGAGACACAGTTTTAATCGCCTCTGTTGTCATTTATATTATGCATATTTCACATATTATTTACCAACTCCTTATTTACCCACAGCGCTCGGCTACACTGATTGCACTGGAGTATGACTAATTAGATGAAAGTCTGTCTGTCGTGCAGTTATCACAGCTGCATGCACTGTTTGCGTCCAAGGTGCAGTATATAATGTGTCAGTCATTGTGAACTATAGGAGCCAATTAAATGGTCTTTGTTCCTGCAGTAGACATCCAGACTGTTAATGCATAAATACAGTCTTACAGTGTTGGGTGTTCATACTGCACATGGTCAAAGTCTCAACTCATGGGATAAAGATATTCCAATAATAATAATAATAATAATAATAATAATAATAATAATAAAATTCCAATAATCTCTGTGGGAAAATGTTTCACTTTCAGAAATCTGTTCTGAGGTTGAAAGTCTGATGTACAAATATTTCGCTTTTTTTAGATCTATTTATTTCATGTACTGCAGCATATAAATAACCACCAGTGCACGGAGATACTGTACAGTCAGTAACATTGTACTTGTTGTGTGCCCTTCGGTATTTCACGACAGCAGTGTTTTCCACTTGTTGGCATTTTCCTGCAATTCCCACATGTACACAGATTAATTTGGACATACATTAAATACATTTTACCTACGGCTTGTGATTTGAATAATGAATCCACCATTATGTTCCATAATAAGCTGCTAATGGGTGTAATAATTAGCCAATCAGAGCAAAGTGGGCTCTGAGAAGGGAGGGAGGTCAAAACAGTGAGGATGAAATGAGGGACATTAAATGGTCCCACAACAAAGTGTTTGTGTCTCAAAACCATTAAAACAGATTTTTATATGTTTGGGTGGTCAGATAACGAGAAATATGCAACTTTATAAGGAAACCAGAAAGCATGCAGAGAGTGTTAACCTCCATCAAGGCATAATCCAGCTGTTCTGATGCTACAGACTGAACACTGCTGCCCTCTTGTGGTGAAATAGCAACACTATCTCGTTAAAACATTCACACATTATCAGGAAGAGGATTCAAAAGATATATATATATAATACAAAAACAAGCCACTTGGGTGCAGTATATATGCCAGTTTTGTGTTTACGGTTTTGTTTTTCCTCCAAAAAAGCAGTGCAGGTTTAACTGTGCTGCAGAAATGAAGGTTCCTGTCTGATCTCCTTCTTCTTCTATGGTGCTGTGCAGTCCTGCTCTCTGTTCTGGGCAATGGGCTGGTGCTGGTGATCTGTTACCGCCGGAGGAAGAAGATGGTGGGCTCGGAGCTGCTGTGCATCAACCTGGCCGTGGTCGACTTCCTGTGCTGCATCTGCTTCTACCCGCTCGCCATCCTGTCGTCCTTCCAACACGCGTGGCTGGGAGAAAACATCACGTGCGTTTACTACGGCTTTGGCTGCTTTATCTTCGGTCTGTGCGGCATGTTCACCATCACCGCCATCAGCGTCATCCGCTACCTGAAGACCTGCTATAGCTTGACGTACGGTGAGGACGCCACCATGTTTAAAGTGAGGTGATAACAAGGGGAAGGCTGCATTATGTAATTATAAAAACACATCTGTGATTCGCTCATTAGGGTCTTATTACCTACACCTTTCTCCTTTATTGATTTATTCTGATATTGTTTGAAATATCGGGTCCAGGTTTTAGAACTCTTGATACACAGATGAAACCAGAGTCATGGATTACATGAAAATTAACACCTATCATATGGTAAACATGAAGCTGGATCATAGAAATGAACTGTTACTCTGGGGTTTGTCTCTTTTCCACAGCTGTGTGGTTAAAAGGAGCCAACATCCGACTGGTGTGCTGTGCCCTCTGGGTGGTGGCTACAGTCTGGTCCAGCTTCCCTCTGTTCGGCTGGGGCGAGTACGTCCCTGAGCCTTACGGACTGTCCTGCACCGTCGCCTGGAGGGGTTACCACACCTCAGCCAAAGACGCCTTCTACGTCATCTGCTCCTTCGCCTGCTTCACGCTGGTCCCCGTCCTCCTCATCGCGGTGTCACAGTGTCGGATCCTCTACAAGGTGTCCCGCTTCTCCTACTCGCTGTCCGCCAGAGGCATCCGCAACAACCTGCGCCATGCTGAGAAGCGGCTCTCCATGGTGAGAGCTGCAGTTTGATTTATGGTGACCAGACCTTTATGTGAGGTCCTGACCAGGTACGCTGTTACAGGGGACACCAGAGCTGTAGACCAATAGACTAGGGTTAATACTCCCAATGGCCACTAGAGGTTGGCTCTAAAAAACTTTGGCTCCAGTGGACTTCAGCTCAAGAATGGTCATGAAATACTCAATAGATACAATTTTTCAAGTCCTTCTGATGTCACTAGCCAAAATCAACTCCAGTTATCAGTGATGATGCATCTGAAAACAAAACAAAACAAAACAAAACAACACATCAATAAGTAGATATTAGGCTTCATTATATGTAAGGGTGTGGCTAGTTTGATTAGTCTCCAAGGAGACCAGACCGGCACTCCAGTCTCATACACACTGGGTAGTCCTTGTATTAAACAATTAGACCTCCCTCCTCACTCCTCCATTCATATCCAAATATGGTCACTTCTGGCTCCAAACAACCAACATGGCGACGTTCAAATGCTGATCTCCTGGCGTCAAAAGTTCACAAACCAATGGGTGACGTCATGTTAGCATCATCTGCTCTATAGAGTGGACATCGATATCTTCCTGCTTACACCAGAGCTCCTTCAGGATATTTATTTTGATCAGTGATCTGGTGGTCCAGCTGAAAAAGAAATCCATGATTAAGTAGATATTCAGCTTCAAAAGAGGAATATTTAGGGGCGGGGCTAGTTTGATTGATAGTCCGGTTTTCCAATGAGACCAGACTTTAACCAGTCTAGTCCAGTCTCATACACACTGGGTAGCATCCGTGTATTAAAGGGTTTGACCTGCCTCCTCACTCCTCCCTTCATATCCAAATATGGTCACTTCTCCAATCAACCACCATAGTGACGTTCAAATGCTGATCTTCTGGCTTCAAAACACAAGTCCACAAATCAACAGGTGATGTCACCATTGCTTCGTCTATGCAGGGGTGTCAAACTCGTGCCATTTAGGGCTGAGACCCTGCAGGTTTTCTTTCCAGCCGGTCACTAAAGCAGGTGATTTTAATCTTGAACACCTCCTTCAATTTGAGGGAAGGAGCTCATCAGTGAGATCAGCTGCTGGAGAGATGGTTGGAAAGAAAACCTGCAGGGTCTCAGCCCTTCATGGCACGAGATTGACACCCCTGGTCTATGGGTTAAAGAGACCAGAAACATTTTTAGCTTCATGTTGTGGCCAGAATTATTTTAAGCTCTTGATCCCTTTGATCCCCACATCCTCGTCTTGCTTCCACTTGCTTCAACTAGTGTTCACACAGTGTAACTTTAAGAAGTATCAACTGTTGGAGTCATTTTTCTGTCATCAGTCACATGACATGAGATAACAATAGACTGCTTGACCACATGACCACTGCTTTGTGGAGAATCATCTCCTAGGAAACTCATGTTTCTTTATCAGTCATGAGAAAATGATTCATTAAGTTTCTATTTTTACGTTGCTGATGTGTCTCCAGTGGACTAACTCGTCCCCTCTGCTCTGTGTCCTCTTCCAGATGTTCTTCTGCATCAGCCTGGGTTTTGTGATCGCCTGGGCGCCCTACGCTGTCGTGTCCTTCCTCTTCATTTTCCACAAGGAGCACCGGTACATGGCTCCAGAGGGTTTCATTTTCCCCGCCCTCTTCGCCAAAAGCTCCCACATCTACAACCCGTTCATCTACTTCTACTTCAACAAAACTTTCCAGCGGGAGCTTCGCAGCCTGCTCCTCTCGTCCTACCTCAAGATGGGGGGGAACCGAGTCGGGGTCCACATCAATACGAGCCACCCGTCCCTGCACCCCATCCACATCCAGCTCCAGGAGCAAGGCTGTGTTCAGAAGAAGAGGTTCTGCTTGTCCCAGGACAGAACTCACAGCAAGGAAAAGCCCAAAAGCAGAACATCGAGCAGCAGGCCCGTCCACGGCAGGCCGGTGTACACCTGCTGGGGGTCCACGTCGAAGAACAACCACTCCAGCCTGAACGTTAAACCAGCCAAACACTCCCTCCCTGTTTCTGTATGAACTCCACCTGAGGCATTTACGTACCGTGAACTTAAGTCTCAAGTCGTAAAAACACATGTGTCATCAACGGCAACAGTGCACACCATCATGGAGGTGACTTTGAAATGAATTCATTCATAAAATTCTCATTTCAATGTTGCATCATTTTTACCTTCATCCCTGTGTCTCTGAAACTTGTGTTGTGTGAACTTCAAATAGATTTTTGTTGTTACTGAACACAGAGCAGCAGAACATGTGTGATGTGCTTTTTAAAGGAATAATACCAGTAACTTGTCTCCATGTTTGTATAGTATCTGTGGTTGTTCTGTTTCTACCTGTGATCACAACCGTACGATACTGAGATACTGTTCACTTATTCTGAATGTATTTCCACACGTCAGTGTTTATTCATATATTTGGTGTCTGTATTTCAATCACTTGAAAATCAAATTACGATTTGTCTAGCGTTGTTTGTTCACTAGCTGGTGTTGCTACACGCTGATACAAACTGTTTTTATGTCTCTAACACACCAGAAATTTCAACTGTGACTTCATCCATGTAGTAATTTTCATTTGTGCTCCAATGAAACAGCCTAAAATTAATTCCTCACAGTCAAATTATATTAAAAAGAGATTAGAAATGCATTTAAGTTACTTACAGGAATTTCAAAATGGTGAAGGGGCTCCAAAGAGTATTAGATTTGAATGTGATCTATATAAAACTTGAACATAGTCGATTTTATTGATTTTATTATTTTATTATGTGATCATTTTATCTCTTAAACTCATTAAATCTTATATATTTAAGTTTATTTTATGTATTTTTTGTGCTGCTGCATTACTGTTCGTTTTATATATTGGATTTTATTTGGTTTTGATGTACAGCACTTTGGTTCAGATTTGGCTGTTGTTAAAGTGCTTTATAAATAAAGTGCATTGATTGATTGATTGATTGACTCTTGTAAATGTGGATTTTAAATCTGTCAGTCTTGTATATCACCATTATTGTGAAGAACTACACTTGCAGATACTCTGCTGACTCTGTACCCGAGATGCACCATGACTATTACCCAGCAAGTGGTGAGTTAAGAGTAAAAACTGAAGAAAATCCATCCATCCATCCATCCATCCATCCATCCATCGTCTTCTGCTTATCCAAGGTTGGGTGGTGGGGGCAGCAGCCTAAGCAGGAAGCCCAGACTTCCCTCTCCCCGGCCACTTCGTCCAGCTCTTCCCGGGGGATCCCGAGGTGTTCCCAGGCCAGCTGAGAGACATAGTCCCTCCAGCGTGTCCTGGTTCTTCCTGGGGCCTCCTACCAGTGGGACATGCCCTGAACACCTCACCCGGGAGGCGTCCAGGAGAAATTCTGTCCATAAAAGTGATGAACAGAATCGGTGACAGAGGGCAGCCCTGGCAGAGTCCAACCCTCACTGGAAATGAGTTCGGCTTACTGCCGGCAATGCAGACCAAGCTCTGACACCGGTCATACAGGGAACGGACAGCCCGTATCAGGGCGCCCGATACCCCATACTCCCGGAGGACCCCCTTGAATGCCTTCTCCAGGTCCACAAAACCCATGTGAACTGGTTGGGCAAACTATCATGCACCCTCAAGGGCCCTGCTAAGGGTGTAGAGCTGGTCCACAGTTCCATGCCCAGGACGAAAACCACTTTGCTCCTCCTGAATCCGCGGTTCGACAACCTGACGGACCCTCCTCTCCAGTACCCCAGAATAGACCTTGCCAGGGAGGCTGAGCAGTGTGATCCCCCTGTAGTTTGAACACATCCTCTGGTCCCCCTTCTTAAATCATTCCTGCAAACTATAGGGCAGCAATCAAACTGTGGCCCATTCCCTGAAAGCAATTTGTAAACACTCACTGGTGGATATTTCATGTTTTACGTTAAACAGACACAGGTGCAAGCTAGCATACATGTGTTTGGTTCTCAAACTGCATTTGTGAGACCGTAGTTGTCATGACAGCGCCACCTACTGAAGTGGATAACAGCAAATCAGCCACCAACGCAATAATCTCAAATACCCAAATGCTACTTTTAGAACAGTTTTAGGACTTACAGTTTAAAAGTTTTGGTTCAACCTAAATACTGCTGTCTTTCTTTCTTGGGCAACTTGTGTAATTTTACAATTTTGAAAGAAATTATTTTAATTTGCATCAAAATTGAATCAATTATTTCTCTTCTCCACCTTGTATAAAATCTGGTCAGTTTGTTTTTTGTGTAATTTTGTTGACAAAAAGACAAAGAGCACTGCAGTCAAACTAACAAACAGATTGGTTCACAGTTGATTGTGCAACAAGCTGTCATCAGTTAGCAGATGTTTGCTTGTGGTCTCTGTTAGCTATACTCACACTTTGCCGAGCTAACATTATTTTTGCTGTAGACACTAGGAAGGTTTTTGATGTTAAAAAAACTCAATTATATTTACATTCTGTCATCGCACTGTGCTGTCTCCTATTTTATCTTTGAAACAAACCATTCATTTGTGTTTAAATCAAGCCAGTGACTGATATTTATTTTTAAACTTTGAATATGTTTACTGCTTTAACACGTCGCACACAATGACTGATAATAGAGAGAGTTCGCTTTTGTGTAACTTTCAGTTTCAATTGCACAATAAGTTTGACCCAGTTTGCGTCGGCTTGGTTTATTTCCATAAGTGAGTATGTAGTCCTGGGACTGTGGCTTGCACACAAAAAAATTCAGCGGGCTTAAGGTTAATGCCATATGATATACTGTGTTTTCCATTGATTACCTAGATACTGGCAGCCATGATCTAATTTTCCCCACCACAGTTTTACAATTAATCAAAAATAGTTCATTTAATGGATCTCTAATGTTTGTGCCCAGCAGTGTAACATCATGGTGATAGGCCCCAGTGCAAATATTTTTTGTGCCCCCACACTCGCCCTAAACACAAGTGTACACACACACACACACTTGGACACACACACACACACTGCCACTCGAGAGAATTGCTATTGTCACCATGTAGGCTAACGTCACAGGTGACTGGCCACACACTCATCCTGCAAACCAGCCTTTCAGCACCATGGACAGCGGCTGATGCTCCACATCAGCACTTATATCTGACAGGCTGCCCTGACCTGGGCTCAAACTACCACAGCCTGATGATGTCTCCAAACTATCAAACATTCAAATATAGCCAACATTAACAAAGCTGCACAAAGATATCTTGCACAGTAACCATCAAGAAAAACACAGCATTAATGTGGTACCTATATCACACAGTTATTGCATGTTATCACAGACAAGGGTAAAATGCTGGATTTTGCCACCCTTAAAATAAAAATTAAAAGTTATAAAAGAAAATTATTCTAACCTTTGAGGCTGCGGTGGCAGGGAAATCTCCTTCTGGTTCCCTGGAGAAGTGGGATGTGGCACTAGGGTCGATGCCGCTTCCTTGTGAAGCAAGTTGGCAAGCTATCACGAGCCTCCGGCAGGATGCTAGCTTTTGCCTGGGTTGCTTGGATTTGAGTAAATAACTTGTCTAATTTGGCTTTACCCTCATCCTGCTCCTTTCTTTCCTCCCTCTTTTGCACACAACTTTTTTGTTTGGGCTTCCTAAACATGATAATGCTACATTTTCTCGTCAACTTGCATCCACTTGCTTTGTTTTCTTGCTAAAAGGAGAAACATCTCACACCACGTCATCATGACTCATCATGACTGACAGGTGTCAAGGTGATTGGACAGATTATTATGTCCTCCTCCCGTACACTCAGCGTTACCTTACCAACCCACCCCAAGGTATTGCATTCACTAAAACAGGGGCCAGTGGCAATTCTGGACAGCTGCTTTTTTTTTTTTTTCCTTCATGGGCCCCTGATGGCATCTTGGCCCCGGTGCAGCTTCACCATACTGTCTTATTTACACCACTGTTTGCACCCCTGCTTTAGCAGTCAATCAGCTTACCTGGTGTACACACATGTGCTCTCACACTTAGACTGGAATTAACTGCTGCATCCAAGAGATTGAGGAATGTCCATTATTCCAGTTCCAAGTTATCTGACATATTATTATTAACATTATCACTCTGATAAACTTCACCAGAAAAGAAAATTTTCTTTTGAATCATTGTATTGTTGACTTACGTATTGATGTTAGACAAAAAAAAGACAAAAATTCTGTTTGCTTTTATGTTTATATTAAAGTTCAGTCACTTCCTGGTTAAAAATAAATAAATTCAATCAATAGTAGCATCCACCTGTCAATCAGTCTGCTGTAGCAGCACAGTTCAGATTACCACCAGAAAACACTGACAGAGAGCAGTAACAGCTACAGCAGTAATCAGTAGTTTGTTGGAACAGCATCATTAGTCAGTTCTGTAACAAACTGCAGTGACTGGTGATCACTGAGCTGAACTAGTTCAATAACAACAATGAACAAGTTTTTACTGTGCTATGTTTTTCACATAATGTTACTGAACGCAGCTTCAGTTCGAGCTCTGACCTACAGTAGCTGTTTTATTTTACAATAAAGGAGAAAATGCAGCAGCTGTAGTGGCCTCTTTTTGGAGAGACGCTAGTATGTAGTACTAATGTTATCTATCAACATTAGCTAGCAAGCTATGGTGTTTTATTGCGGTCCAATCAAATTGTTCCAAATGTTTTGTCCCTCCTACATCCCCTGTTTTTGCCTGACATGCATCATAATATGGAGGGTTGATACTCCAGAAATGCTGATTCAATGCTCTGTTCTGCTCTGCAAGAGTCCCACTAAATCCTGATTGTATACTGTTCAAAATGGATATGCAGTTTATTTGTTTTTAGCATGCACCAAAAACTGTTTGGTTTCTTACCTCATCTCACAGAGGTGAAGCGTATGAGTGCCATGGAGTGATGATCCACTGATCACGAGCTTTCTTGTTTGTGTATAAAAAAACACATTGTAAGCAAAGAAGAGTGTTAATAATTCATTTTCTAGATTCAGTTACAGACATAACACATTTTAGTAAGTGCAGGCACCAGTTTTTGCTAACAAGCAAACTCCACAGGGTAGCTTTAATCCAATTATAGTTGACATACAGCAAACGTGAGCTAGGTGCTGTTCCAGTGCTGCTTTGTTCTTGGGTCCCACAGTATTTTTTTTTTTTTGCACCACCAGGCGCTGGGATGGATGACCCTGTGCGATATAAATAAATAGATAAATAAATAGTATTCTAATCTTGACTCTGCTCTGTGACTATGCAACTTAATGCTGCACAAACATCAACCCTCCAGCAGCCTCTGCCAGAGAACCGAGGCAATGAACTCTCCTCCTGAGGGACATTACTATTGATAACCGAGTTACGAATCATTTAATACCATTAGAGTCCTTCTAGCCCTGTGCCTCACATGGAAATATCATTCCTACCCCCGATCTCCCACGCTGTGAGATTATCAAGGGTGATGATGCAGTGGAACGGCGGAAGATTTGTCAAGTTAATAAAACGAGCTCTGGGGAGAGCTATTTCATGGCATCACTGAAGTATCTTTAAAGTAAGTGAGAGCTGATGGTGGCCACGGCGTCTGTGCACAGAATCCACTGCAGAGAAGGTAAATCAAACACTCGCTCGCCTTTATTGACTGATACCGGCTGCAGACAACGTTGGAGGTCGAGTAACGTCTACGTGGCTACTTTAGTGGAGAACAGGAGGGTGGAATTACCTGACGTAAACTTAGTGACTACAGCTCTGTTGGAGATCACTTTGGCTATTTGTGGTTATCGTTAACTGCAATTAGCAACAAATTGAAGCAGATACAGACAAGCACTCTGCAGCACGATGTGAGGATATCATGAAAGGTATATAGGGAAGAACATCAGAGCATCATCACAGTTAACATCCTCAACCATCAAAAGGAAAACACAAGGATACAATGTAAGCTTTGCACAGCTCGTTTTACTTTGTTGCATTTAACACTTCAAATTTCAGAACCTGCTTCATATTGAGTCTTTATTTTGTAGCTGCCTCTTCAAGATGAACTCATGTCAGCTCCTCTCATCATGTCCTTATTTCCAACTCTAGCTACCTTTTTGTTAAAGTGTAGGTCCAACAGTCTGATCACTTTTTGAATTGATTTCTAGGTTGACATTTTAAATCTTTGATCTGTCTGTGTTGTACTATCACTGAGCAACATATAAAATGTTACAGTCAGAAACTTTTTGTTCTTCAACTCTGTTTATATGAGGGAAAAATGCTGCTTTTTTTTGGGTCCAAATTTGTCCATCTCGTGTGCATCTGAACAAAGGGATACATGTTTAGTTTTTGCCGCACTTCACCTAGAGGTCTTTGTAATGGGACCAGGTCATATGTTTTTTTTCAAAACACAACCCACCACCATGTTTAGAAGGTGACCAAGCGTGGCACATGGCTCATATATCTAAAACTGGTGTAGCATCGCTTAAATTTAATTTCAGAACAGGATCAATATCATCAGTGTTGCTATTATTATTTACTCTTTAATTTGCAGTTTTGATTAGACAGAAATAAAAATGGTTTTGGTCTGGTGATGGGGACAGTGTGACTTCAGTATTCTCCCAAGTGTCTCATCTTTGCACATTTTGTTTGTACAATTTGGAAATTTTCTATTTATTTATTTGCTAAATAGCCATTTAGCCTATAGGGGCTATAAGGATGATCAATCAAGCTGTCTACCGAGCGGCAAAATAGCTCATATTTTACTTGTAAAAGACATATGTATATGTCCATAAATCTAAGCTGAAGTGTATTTTACCCTTCATTTTTTTCCTTTGTTTTGCATCCATACATAAAGAAAAGATGTGGGTTCCCGGCTCCTCCAAAATGTGTGCCACTACAGTTCAGTACCACATGTTAGCTAACACTGTGTTAGCTGCAGCTTTTGTTTGCAGCAGCTGAAATGAAGCTAATTAACAGAAGTAATTTAGATAACACAAAACATTATTATTTTCTAGCCAATGTGCTTTTAGTAGGTCTCATCATGTCACATCAATTTCAGCAGTCACTTTGATAGAGCTGCGTGAGTCAGTATTTGTATGTGAATACTTCAAATGGCTAAGTGTTATGCATAGTCTGTAAATAAAATGGATGAAGCTAACGCGTTGTCACCTGTTGGTTTGTTGACTCAGCCTTGAACATCACCGTGTTGTTTTTTTGGGAGCAAGAAGTGACCATATTTGGACATGAAGGGAGGAGCGAGGAGGCATGTCTGACTGATTGGAGATCAGACCTGCCAATCAAACTAACCATGTCCTTTAATCTTCCTCTTTTTAAACCATAATATCTAAGTAATGGTGAAATTATCCTTGAGTTCAATGCTTTTGGTTCATGATTATGAGTTTTACTATTTTGGTTAATCAGCC
The DNA here is from genome assembly GCA_900323345.1 of Pseudochromis fuscus. Classification (NCBI taxonomy): domain Eukaryota; kingdom Metazoa; phylum Chordata; class Actinopteri; family Pseudochromidae; genus Pseudochromis; species Pseudochromis fuscus. The sequence goes on from OOFC01048465.1 coordinate 15,114, forward strand.
AGGATGGTTTGGTAATTCTTTTTAGGAAAACGAGCTTTGATAAAACCTCCATGTAATCCAACACTCAAGCACCAGATGACTCACAAAGTTAGCAACTAGCTGGAGCTGTTTGCAGCTAACGAATGGGAAAATTTGGGGGTTGGAGGAGCCCAAAACAGAGGTAAAAAGGCAATGAAAATGTGAACGTCCATCAGGTTCACTAAGGATAACACAAGTTAAATCAACCATGTTTGGCATCCATTTGTTAACACTTTGCCAGGGGGTAATCTATCAATAAAATTGTGCAGCTTTGAATTTTACAGCAGTTTGAAAGTAGGACCTCGAGCGTTAAGAGAGAGCAGCTTATAAAAAGGGGGATATCTTTTATTTTTAAGTGTTACAAACATCCATTTTAATCACACCTTTTATTTTGACATTGACTCAATTTTCAGGTTGGGTTACACATTATGAACAAAGTTATACAGGTGTTTTTATTCTGCGTTCTACTCCCAAACAAAAAAGTTAGTTAGTTGTAAATTTTGAAAACTGTTAAAAAAAAAACATAAAAAGGATTGCCTTATGGCTGTAAACTATTAGCAACAAAAGCCTTTGCCATGCTACAGCACTAAACCAGACACAAAGCCCAGGCTCCTGACTGTGCTTTTAGATACACTTTTGAACTGTGTTGGTGTAATACTTTGTGGTGCTGTGTAGCTCCGAGGAGAGAGCACTGCTTTAACAAAGCCAGGGTTAAAGGTGGATTCCCACTGAGGAAACATATGCTGAAAATATATGCATGCACATGGTACTATCAGGCACTTTGAATGAAAGCTCCCATCAAATGGCATATGTTGGAGGACGGCTGCACTCTAAAACATTTTAGTTCTGTTCTGGCTGTGTAACTTTGCTGTTTTTCTGCCAGTGCATGGCCATAGATGATTTAATTTCATGTGTCAGTATATTTCTTGCGTAGGACTTGTCAATCTTTCACAATCTGAGTGAATGCTCCTTTTTTTTCCCCAGACATTTTGTACCAGTGGTTAACATTTACATAGGGAAAAAATACAGAGTATGCAGAGTACTAATTTCTCCAATGTCAGTGGCCTCAGCGAAACAAGATGCCAAACACCCACAGGACATGTTGCTTTTTAAATAATAGACATGCCCTTTTAGTCCAAAGACATGCCCCATTGTTTATGCATTGTGTTCCTTCATGCAGAACGGCAGCTCGCGTGCGTTACATCAGATGATCAAAACCAACACCAACCACATTTCAAAAACAAAACTGCATATTTATTCCTGCAGTTTCTATCTGCAGCCCACTGCTGCTGTTGTACTCTCTCAGCTGCTGTAGTCTGCTTCTTTCTTCCTTACAAACCTACGATGAGATCTTTCCCTGGGCTTGGCTCTTGAAACTCTGCATATTCCATATGTTAGTGATGTGAGCTTTGGTTTCTGATCTGGCCGCCCTGGGGGGGTTATTGCATTCCTGCCTGCATCTCAGCTTGAGATTCTGGGAAAAGAACCTATGCCACCAATTACATTAGCACAACCATCTGTACAATAATGGTTTCATCTCAGCGATGATGATGCTCCTGGCTATGATAGTATTGTCATACACACAGTTTTAATTGACACTGATAAGTTTAGTTTCTTTCTCTGGGAGTTGTCAAAGGGCATTCTGGGGAAGGGGGGAATTACTATTTGATGTTTCATTAGATAAGGTGTAATTAAGACTAGGGGTCTGGTGCCAACTGCCAACATCGGCTGCTAACATGCTATCAATCCAGTATTTAGCTTGTTCAACATCTTTAGTTTCAGTGCTAGAACAGGGGTCCCCGACCTGTTTTGAACCACGGATTAATGTAGACGTTATTTTCACGGACCGGCCTTCAAGGAAGCTCTCCAACGATGTTTGGTTTTTACTCATTTTCGCTAGTTTGTGGCCTTATTTTTTTGGGAAACATATCTGATACGTTACACGTGATACGTCATATCACATGACCGAGCCAAGCGTATTGACGTGTCAAGAGGCACAGGTGAAAGTTAACTTGGAGAGAATTGGGTCATTTTTCAAAATAAAATGTCTTTCAGACTTTAGAAAGTTTAATTATCAATATGACGGAAATTAAATGATTTATTCTTTCTGTGGAAACAAATGCCTCACTGACCAGTACCGGGCCCTGGCCCAGTGGTTGGGGACCACTGTGGTAGAATGATAAAATGATAAAAACACATTACAACAAAATAAAACACTTCAATTGATGGTCATCAGATTTGCAAGAATTTGATCATAAATCAAAATACTTAACAACTTCAAAAAAAATTAACCTGATAAAACCAAATCAAGGTTATTCCAAACTGTCCACAGAAGGTAATGATTTCCATCCATCCATCCATCCATCCATCTATCCATCCATTTTCTAACATACTGACAGCAGCAGCGGGTTAGGCAGTAGGTTAGTTCAGATGTTCAGGTCTCTACCAGTGTTATCCAGCTCCTACTAGATCCTGAGGTGTTCCTAGACCAGATGAGATGTAAACCCTTCAGCCACCACATTGTGTAGGTTTCCCTCATGCTGTCAATACCTTCCCAAACCTTTGAGTCCTGGACACCACAGACCTCCAGTGATATGCTGTGGTATCAGACAGATGTTGGTGCCAGATGCTTTCAGTCCTGGAAGTTGTGAGGTGAAGCCTCCATGGGTTTGACTTGCATTTCCATCACATCCCACAGATGCTTGATCAGGACGAGATGTGAGGAATGTGGAGGTCGAGTCAACACCTTGAACTCTTTGTCATGTTGCTCAAACCTGAACCATGTTTGCAGTGTGTCAGGGAGCATTATTCTGCTGCCATCAGAGAATACTGCTGCCATGAAGGGTTTAGGTAGGTACATGTCAAAGTAAAACCCACATGTGTATGTCATGTACATGATCACGTCTATCCCATGATCATCCACTAGTTGGAGTGCTCATGAAAATATCTAATAGAAGTCATAAATATCAACCTGAAGGTAGCGCTAAAGAAACTATTGGGTAGTTGCTAAAAAGTCAGAAGAAGCATCTGGGAACAAGGAATGTCTGTATGAAATAATAACCTTTATATATTTTAATAAAGAAGTAAAACCTTGAGTTTTGATGGAACTAATGCAAAAGTCAAATGATCACCACATGAATTTAAGTTTATCCTCAGGGGACAATGAATGTGCGTTTCATAGCAAACCTAAGAGTCATTGAGATAACTCTCTCTTAACCACAAATAATTACCTGTTTTTTGATACCAGAGAAAAAGTCAAGTAGTCTTATAATTTCAGTGTCATTGCCTCAGTCATTATCTGTACTCATGTGATTTTCCTTCATTCCTAGAATGTGTTGAACACCTTGAATTTAAACTGTAGTTTAAGAGTCTAAAGATGCAACAACATTTAGAAACACTTGACATGTCTTTTACATTAAAACCTCCTCAGAACTGCAGTGAAATGAAGTGTGTTATTGTGTAATGGTTTACTGATGCAATTAGCTGCTTGAGTCAGTGATGATGAAAGGGTTTGAACTTAAAGCTTACAGCAGTGGATAATGACAAACGTGTAAATGTACGCACACAGCCTTCAAGTCTTTCCATATGTGGCCTTCATTGGTCTGCAGTGTGTGTTCTCTGCTCTGTTCCAGTGTTGTACATCCAATCTATTTCCTCAGTCTGAGCATAGTACAACAGGATTAAAGATGCATGAGATTATCCCCATGTCCAGCAGGGTGGAATGAAGAGAGATCATGTTGTGCACATTGACCTTGTTCTAAGAGTTATTGGCCAGGCCCTCACCTTTGCAGAGAGCTTCTGTATTTAACATTGTATGGGACTACTTAATTAACACCTTGGTCTGCTGCCAAACTATTGTCCATGGACACCGAGTGTCTCGCTGACTGCTGTCCCATTCCTCTTGCTGGAGTAACAGCTCATGCGCTGCAGCATAGCAGGGTTTGTATTACACTGTTCACTGTGGTAAATGCACAACAATAGAGGGTTCAGCTTTATATTCTCAAACTCATTCATCACAATCCTGAGGGATCGTCTCCTTTTAAGATGAATTTTCTTTATGCTATTTTTGTCATTTTTAGGATAATCATAATTCCCTTAGAGTTTTTCTCAATGCTCCATATGATGGCCACTTCAAGTCATTTTATATGAAGCAAAGGGTCCAGAGGATGAAAAGGAAAAGTGCAATTTATTACTGTACATCTGGCTTTCTTTTCTATTTGGCTGTGATGACATGGCGACACTGTGGCAACCTTCTTAAAAACTATAGGCTGTATATAAGAGGCTGACAAGATGATGTAGACCAGTGGTCTCCAACCACTGGGCTGGGGACCAGTACCAGTCCGTGAGGCAGTTGTTGCCAGTCACAGAAAAAATAAATAAAAATATAATTTCCGTTGTAGGTATTATTAGAGTCTGAAAGACATTTTATTTTGAAAATAACGACCGGATTCTCTCCGACTTAACTTTTGCCTGTGCCTCTTGCTATGTCAATACGCTTGTCTCGGTCATGTGATACAACATATCATGTACCATGTGTAATGTATCAGATACATTAGCCAAAAAATAAGCCCGCGAACATGAGTAAAAAACAAACCTCTTTGGAGAGTTTCTTTGCAAAGGGGAAAAGGACAAGTTAACATTCGTTTTTATGGTGGTCGTGTCATTTTATTTTTGTTGTATTTATCTGCCACACCTTGAAAGCCGGTCCATGAAAATAATGCCTACAATAAAAGTCGACCATTGAATTGTGGAATCACGTTTTCAAGATTTTGAACGTGCATTTGCATTCGAACGTCGCCATGTTGGTTTTTTGGAACCAGAGGTGGCCATATTTGGATATGAAGGGAGGAGTGAGAAAGACAGGTTTGACCCTTGAACCTGAGGTCACTGCACAAGACTCATAGGCTGTTTTTTAATATGCGTACTTGTCCGAACTTACGTTCTCGCGTATTCGTGAAACGTCATTAGTCAGAGACCTAGTACTGTTCCAATTCACAGTACGCATCTGCCCAAGAACACAGGAAATACCCGGATGTGTTCTCGCTCCTCCTTCATTATCGAGCCTGCATCAGACCAGACTTGTGTGGACCTGGGGAAGCCAAATATCCCATAATGCATTTCGCCTTCCCACAAGTCCATACTTCAGAGTCCGACTTGCAGGTACATTCTCACCAAGTACACAAGTACAAGTTTGCGTACTTTGAATTGAGAAACGGCCAAGTTCACAAGTTGATGAGCCTCCAAACCACCTACAAGTCATTGGAGACCAGGCCTGTCAATTAAACTAATCATCCTCCTCAATTATACCTCTAACTTTTATACTTTTTGTACAATTCACTTTCATCAGCAGTGCTTGACACATGATTTCAGCTCTCACTATTCATTCTGTATTTTCAGCAGGAATTGCATTTTGTAGTTATATTTCTTATCTCTTTATTTAAATCTAACCTGAAAATAAGTGAGTGTGCACAAGAACCACCAATTTGCCCAACTCTGCATTTTCCTGTATGACCCGTAGACCACAATTATAAAGCCGTCTGCTATAAATGTAAAACTGTTGACAGGACTCCCAGAGCTGCAAATTATTATTGTTTGTATTATGAATCTTTAAACTATGTTTTATACTTTCCATGATGTCGCCCCAGTGCACACAATAATGGGCATGTGCAGTGGGCTGTAAAACATGGAAGTAAACTTGGAGGCTTGAAAACTTTCTCACAGTAAATTATGCGCATGATAAACAATTTTTAATTAAAGTAAATAGGCAGCATGTTCGTGTCCAGTATCCAGTTGTTTCATTACATCTCTAGTAAACTGTCATGGATGATTACAGTGGATGGTTTGGGAAGTAGGTCTACTTTCATTTTCCTTCATTTTCTTTCTCAAGTGAGTGTGGCTGCTCAACTTGGTTTTGTCACTGGACCTCATTTTTAGCAATATCGCTCAACGTCCATCTGTCCATCCATGTATTTTTGGGGGGACAGTCCCTTTAATACACATTTGGTTCATCCACCTGATGATGTTTGGCCTATACTCCTCTTTTAACTCAAAGTTTTTTAGTTCAAGATTACACTTTGGTTTCTGAGGTTTTACCACAAGGTCTCACTTAAAAGACAAACTTGTGACTGGACTGCATCCATCTATTCCAGTTTGTCTTTGGATCTTCATGTTTTCTGTTCTTTGACGACAGTGATTCACACTCTGCTGCTTGTTCTTGTGCAAAGTAAGTGTGATCCTCCAAAATTATTAGCCACCACAAACCACTGATTGCTCTTCTGTCTTCTTGTTTGTCTTCTCATACAAGTGTTTTTCTTTTTCTGTTATGGTGATTAACCAAAACTGCTACAGCACCACCAAAATCATACTGCGACTTCAGCAGAAAAACACAAGTGTCTCTAGAACAATGGTTTGGTTTGTGCATTCTGGTCGACGGTAGATAAACCTCTGTGAAAGAAGTCTTGCTCCCTATTTGGATTTTAACTCTCAGGTATAGGGATGGGTACTTTTCACATTTGAACTGATACAGTACCGATTCCCGGTACCTGGGAATCGATACTGTTACTCAACGGTACCAATTTTCGGTACTCTTGTGTGTGTTTAAGTAATAAAATCTCAAAAAAATTTAAATGTAACATCTTAATTTCTCAATATATAGACTTTGACAAATATATGAAAACACCATCCTACTGTTTGTTTTGTATCATTGCAGTTGCTTCTTAAGCCTTGTACAGTTATACAACTATTACCAACAAAAAAATTATCATCAAAATGTATTCATACTGTGGGCATGTTGCTCTCAAAATATAAAAGTTTTTTCTAGTATTCTCTCTGTTTCAGTGGAAATACATGAGATCTGACGTTAACTAGTCTTTATCAGCCGGTGAACTTGGGTTAATGCTTTTTGAATATATATTTTTGGGCCTTTAATGTTTTTGATGGGGACAGTGGAGAGAGGAAACAGGGAGAAGAGGGAACGATATACTGTAAATATTCGCTCCCATGGCCGCTGCGTCAGGAGCTACAGCATCTGTTTGTGTGGCCGCTCAGCAGCTGAGCTACTGGGCACCGGGCGGGTGTTTTCTACACATCGTGAGTTCCCAAAACTGAATAAATTTCACACATAGCAACACAACACTGCTTTGCTAGCTCTATCATGTTGTAACTAGAATATCCGCTGAAAAAAAAAATTTTGACCGCTTTCTATCAGCTTTGTTGACTGAACCCGCAGCTACTGACGTCTTGTGCGTGCAATACTGTGTTCATGTCCGGCATGGAAAATCGTCTACTCTTCCACTCCCTCACAGTCACAATGATGCGTTTAGGTACCGAAACATAGCACCGTTTGATTATCCGTGAATCGGTACTCGGTAGTACCGACGGAATACGCTAGGTACCTAAAAAAGTATCAAATTCGGTACCCATCCCTACTCAGGTAACACATAACAATTCTATTATTTATCTAACGAGACATAATTAAAAAAAAACCAAAAACTTTTTTTTAACAAGATAGTTTTTCTATTTCACCACAAGAGGACATCACTGTTCAGTCTTACGCAGCTGGATTATGTCTTTGCGGAGGTTTGTGCTCTCTGAGTATTTTCTCTACACTAATACATCCCATTTCTGTTGATACACCTTTTCCTCATTTTGGGTGAAAACAGCTGCCTGTAGCAAAACAGTAAAGTTTCAGTATACTAAACCAAAACAATGGGCTGAAAGACGCTAAAATTAGACAATATGACAGACTGTGCAAAAGTAATTTCATCCAGATTTCAAAGCTACCCTGAACAAAAAGTATTAGTGCAGCTGATACTTGTTTTTAATTGCACTTTAGATACATGCATTATGTATTTAAAGACAAATATGGCTTATTGTTACTGTTACTATTTAAATGCTGCCCTTCACTTTTGCTCTGCAGAGAAAAACCAGTGAATAGATGATGCACTGCCTCGTGCAGAATCAGAAGTCTCACGAACAACAGCGCAGCTCTCTGTGGCAGTGAGATTCAGTGCAGATCTCATCCATCATTTATGCATGGCTCTCCATTACAGGTTCATTTGAATGAGAGGATAGTATCCCCCACCCACCCCCCACCCCTCTTCCTTCCCTCTCCCTTTTTTTGAGCTCTAAAGGTCAGTGATTGAATATAGTCCTCATGCTGAAAGTAACCTGATTTCCCTCTCATAGTTGTGCAGTAATTCCAGGGCTCTCGCTGCTCAGTAAATAACAGTGCGCACTTAGTATGCTGCGAAATTGTTGCATTAATCTTTCTGTGGAATTGGCGGGATTACTCTCTGTCAATTTACAGTTTGGAATTGGGTTTACTATTCAAAGCATTGCGACATTCTCCTTTGCACAGAATCCAGTGCATGTTGCAGCTTATTTGATTGAGCCCAGCGTGTGCTGAACCACCTCTAGCGTCTGGGTGGCTATAGTATCAGTTGACCAGCTGTTGAGCGGAGGAAATGAGCCTCGGCGTAATGATCGTCCTGCGGTTTTATGCACCTGGCCACTGGTTTACACGGAGTCTTTCAAATTAACTTTGGACTAATGTCTCCTGGACGCCCTGTTGAGTAGGTGTAGGCGAATGCTACGTCTCCATCCACTGTATCCATTTCCAGATGGAGGAAATACAATCGGCGCCTCGACGTAATGCCAGTCTTAATTAGCAGAGCGAGGCCTTCTCACCTTTCCTACAAAAGGTTCTGAATGTGAAAGTGGAGATTGAGGCCTTGAGGCTTTGTCACGGATTTTCTTCCTTTAATGCACTTTAATTGATGATACTTTAAGTGGTTTAGCTTCCTTTGTTACCTGCAGATCTCTGCCGCGCAGGAAAGCCAAACATCTCTCAAGCTAACGCCGACATGAGCAACATCACAGGCAGCTCAGTCCCTGTATTCAATGTAACAATGATTTTCAGAAGCACGAAGAGTCAAAGCCGAGAGTCAATCGAAGCCTCTGATGTATTTCATTGCTATGGGTCAATACACTGTGGGTCTCTGTGTCCTTGTATGCACATTTTAGCAGAGCAACAGAAGGTCAAACAAAAAGGTCTGAGCAGCAGTGTTGGTCAGCGGCCGACACACAGGCCGTGAAATAAAATCAGACTTTAAGCTGCACTCATCAATGCACTCACCACTTCCTCAGTGCTGACAAAGATAAACCTGTTCAGCAACATGCAAACAATACTAGTGGCAAGCAGGTGAAGATAGAGGAGTTATTATCCACAGAGCTAGAACATTTTATGTGAGTAGGTGGAGAGTGAGTGTTAGATTTACATGTATTAGTTTGGCATTGTGGCTGCAGCTTCATCGTGTTTACCACCAGTCAGTCAGTCAGTCATCTATACCTGCTTTCTCCACACTTGGGTCGCAGGGGTCTGATGGAGCGTATCCCAGCTGTCAATGGACAAGAGGCGGGGCACAGGTTGCCAGCCAATCACTAACACAAAGACAAACAACCATTCACACTCCCACTCACACCTATGGTCAATTTCGACTAATCAATTCACCTAACAAGCATGTCGTTGGACTGTGGGAGGAAACCGGAGTGCACAGAAAAAAACCTACACATGCTCAGGGAGAACATGCAAAGTCCTCACAGAAAGGCACAAGCTGAGATTCGAACCATGAACCTTCTTGATGTGAGGTGCAAGTGCTAACCACTGCACCACCATGCCACCTGTGTCAAACACCAAAAATACCCAAAAAGGGCAAAAGATTTTGTGACGGATAAACAACTGTCTCCACCTCACGGTTTATCCTCTGTTAAAGTTTTCCGACTTTGTGGTATCAGGCCACGTGTACTGATTTTTTACTGTCAGTACATTGTTTATTTAGCTAACTAATGCGTGGGACATAGTGCAGGAGAATCGGGCCGATTTCAGGTCCAATTTGCTCCTTCAGAGGATCAGGATGGGGTGGGATTGGGGGGCGCTCCAGATTTTTGGGGCTGATTATCTGCCCAGACTATCCTGTAGTGTGAGGGGTTATCAGAAAAATCTTAGAACTCCTGAACTTCTTGCAGAGGAATCAGGGCCGCCCCGATAACATCAAACATGTTTGATATTGAAAAACATCTGGAGGAATACGATGGCGAATGTAGTCTCACAAGATTCCCAGCATCCTCTTTGCACTGACTGGGATGCTGGGAATCTCACGAGACTACAAAACTGTACATTAGTTCAACTGACAGTTAAAAACACACAACCCATGGTCACTTCGTCTTGCACCATTTCTTCGTCCATACTCCTTTTTTTCCTGGGTTTTCTCCTCTTTTCGGTGCAGAGCATTACCAATGCAATTTTAATTGGATCCATTGTTTACAATGACTACTCACGTAATCATGTGATGTGAGATCAGGTGAGGTGCGCTGCTCCTTCGGGCACAATAATCTTATTATTATCCTGTAGTGTGTGATGTGCCACAATTTTCAAATCGGGCAGTGTGAGCATGTTTGAGATTTTAACGAATATTATGTGTTAAGATTCTCCTTATGTGTGTGATGCATCCTGATTCTAACATCAGTCAGGGTGTTCAAACTCCTGTAGTATGGCCCAGGGTAAAGGTAACACTGTTCAACATGTTTCTCTTTTTCTGTCAGTTCTACAACTGCTGTACATTCTGTTTTATTAATTCCTTGAAAGCCCATCTGTGCTACAGACACAACAGCAGTAGGCATTAATAAGGTTCATGGTGAGGATTTCTTGGGTAGCCCATTAAAAATGCAAACACATACGGCTGTGGCCTTTTGTCCTGTTTTTGAAGTTCTAACCAATGAGTGCCCTCTAACCTGTTCTTTGCATAGAAACAACAACCAAAAAATGTGATTGGATAGATTCATTTGATGACTTCAGGACAGTAACACTTTAATTTCTGAAGGTTAAAATAAGAATTGGTGTATTAGAGCAATGGTCCCCAACCACCGGGCCGGGGCCCGGTACCAGTCCGTGAGACATTTGTTACCAGAAAGAATTAATTATTTATATAAATTCTGTTGTATTGATCATTATAGTCTGAAAGATGTTTTATTTTGAAAAACGACCGGATTCTCTCTGACTTAACTTTCGTCGGTGTCCATTGACACGTCAATACGCTTGTCTCAGTCACGTGATCAGATACATTAGCCAAACAAATAAGTCCACAAACTAGCGAAAATGAGGAAAAGAAACCAAATATCTTTGAAGAGCTTTTTGGCAAAGGGGAAACATTTTGGTTTTTTTATGCCGGTCGTGTTATTTTATTTCTGCTGTATTTATCTGCCACACCTTGAAGACCGGTTCGTGAAAATAATGCTGACATCAAACCGGTCCGTGGTGCAAAAAAGGTTGGGGACCACTGTATTAGAGTATTTATAATGAGTAAATGAAATAATTGAAAGAAACTAAATATAACAATCAAAATGTTGGTATGTTTGTCCTTGTCTGAAGACCCAATAGGATTCTCCTCTGCAGTACACGCTGGAACTAAAATTCTTTCCAAATTTTCCAATACACATTCACTGGGAAAAAAAACAAAACACTGTTATATTTGTCAGAATTTGAATATATTCAGTGCAGTAAAGTCTAAAAAAAGCCACCTGTTAAAACAAGATGTTGCATACATTCACTGTAACATACATAGGTGGAAGAAACACCCTTGCAATTTTACACAATCTCAAATACTATCATATAATATTGTGGAAAAATCTTTTTTGTATTTAAAAAGGGGCCGATACAAATACAAATGATAGTTTTTTGTTTATTGTTCTCAAGAAAAACTAACAAACCGAATTTATGACACTTTCAATATGTCAGTTCTCAATATTGTCAGTGTCAAAGTCAACAAATAACAGACAATATGTTCAAAACTGAACAAAAACTAAATAAACCAACACATCATCAAAGAAATATTTAGTAGTCCTGCCATTAGTAGCAGTGGAGCTCTAATCCTGGCTGCCATGTTTCCCTCTCACACTGTTGAGGGGGAATCTTGTCCCATTCTTCTTGATTTACTGTTCAATTAATTCTTCTAAATTCGTTGGTTTACGCTTTGAAACAGACCTTTTGATAATCCACCACATATTGGCTGTGTGTGTGGCTCATGTCCAAGCATTGACCTAGATCCTGTGCTCCTGCAGCCAAGTCCTACTGTCCCTGGATGTGTGGTAAGGGGCATTACCTTGTTGAAACCTCTAGTTTTGATCTGACTGGAACAGTTCACATGGAGAGAGGACCATGTGGGTTTGGCAGAATAGTTAGTACAATTCAATGTGCCATTACAGACAGTGAGATGACCAACACCAGCAGCACCCATGCAGCCCCAAACCATGATGCTGCCTCCACCATGCTTGACTGTAGGCACTATACATGCTGGAGATAATGGTTCGCCTGGCCTTCTATGTACCATCAAATTAGCAGGAGGAAGGTAAAGGTGGAAACTGGACTCATCTGACCACAGTATCTTTTTCCTGTTCTTGGCTGTCCAGGTCTTGTTGCTTAGACCCAACAACCTCTGTCTCTCATTGATCAGGGGCTTCTTGACAGCCTTGTAGGACTTTAAGCCATGATCTTAAAGTCGACCGTATACAGTGCGGGTGGAACACTGGACACCAGTTTAGTTTGACCACAGCTGCTGAACATCCTGTGATGTCATTTGGCGGTTTTCCCTGCACATGCAGATCAGGATGCGGTCATTTTATTGCTGAAGAAACCCTTGGACACCCGGATCTTGGTTCGTCTTCCAAGCTGTTGGTTCATCTGTATTTCTGCAGAGTGTATCCAGCTGCTGAAGGACTACATCTGCACTTCCTGGCAGCAGCTGTACCCTTCCTGGGTGAATATCTGTATCTTCAGGCATGTTTCCTGCTTTAGGTTCCTTGTTTTAGCTATTTTGGTCTCTGAAGAACTTTCAAAGGTGCTGGCTTTATATAGTCACAAAGCACATCAATTTAAAGTTTTTTTATGATTTGTTTAATATTTTGGTTGTGACTGTACGAAAAGAAATTGCACTTGAAGACCAAGAAGTCATTCTTAATGCAATATTTCACAAATGCATGGGGTGTCCGAAAACTTTTTTCCACCTCTGTATGGTTGAAGGGCTGAAGTGCTGATTGGGAAGCTCATTGAGGCTGTTTCAGCAACTTCTCCAATAAATAAATGGTTCGCCAGTTTTAACCATATCTCCATACAGCATCCATAGTAAGGTAACTTAACTGATTTTATTTTATGTATTTATTTATTTATTTATTTATTTTACCATATTTTGAATATGCAGCTGAATAGTTTGTAGGGAGGCAGGGGCAGAGTCTGCATGACCTGTCTCAAGTGAGGAGTTGTGAGCCTATACAGGAAACAAGCAGCTACTGATAGTTACTCTCAGTCTGGCAGCCAGTGAAGGGCGTTTACAACCCACTGCCACTTTAAAGAGAAATCTATGTCAACAAAGGGATTTACCAGCGTTGTAGCCTGACTAGTGATTCTCTCAGCGTGTGTATGTGTGGGAAGTGTCAGTATGTAGTCATAGCCACTGTGAAATACACTTTGGAGTTTTTCGGTTGCTTTAAGTCAGGCAAGAATATTTGGAGAATCTTTAGCATATTGCAACATTATTATTATTATTATTATTATTATTATTATTATATGCTCATGTATTAAAAAAAATAATCAAAGAATATCCTAGCTACTTTGTAATGGTTTAAGATTTTAAAAATATATTCAACTAAACTTCATTGTTATTGATTCAAATACATAATAATATACAAAGTTGTGCTTATATGTTAATGCATCCATAATAAACAATAATGCATAGTGTCACGGCTGCTTCTTTTCAGACACAGGCACCAACTGGACAGATGCCAGAGGGGGAGAAGAAATATGTTGTAATTAATTTCAGATGCCCAGTGTACTCTCTAAAAGGCTGTCTCTGCTGTACAATACACACGTTTCATTCTTAAACAAAATACTCCCACAGCTCACACTGCAGTAAACAACACACAGTGAGAGACGACTGCAGGCAAGCTCCATAAGAGTGAGTGTGGGGGTGGAGGGGGGTCTCACACTATAGCTGCCATATCATTAACCTGCTGTGTAAGGATCATGTGTGGATTGTGTACCATACAAATATAGCAGTGATCTACTCTGACATTGGTGGAAGTAACAACATCCTGGCACCAAAAAAGGCCAAGAGGTGCACCTGGAGTAACAGCTACCACACAGTCTGACCACACAACATTACAACCTGCTGAGCGGCAAACCACAACACCAGTGAGTAGTTTAAATTAATTATATGACGTCACAATGGTGAAGTAAAGTCTAGTTTGGTGATGCTAAGGTTAACAAGTTTTTGTTTGCATCCTGTTGTGTTCCTGTACCATGGTCACACTGGGATCAATTTAACATATAACTGTGCAAAATATTGTCCAACTGAAATGACAAAAGTCTTTTCAATCCTTTAAGGTCACATCACTGGTTGGATTGTCCATTTAGTAACAATGTTGGTCAAAAAAATATGAGTGATGATGAACAGGACACATTTCTAATTAAATCTAAATCCACACTTTACAGTTTGTTACAGAACTAAGAAGTGATACTGTGCCAACAAACTACTGATTACTCCTACTGACATCTACTGTCAGTGTTTTCTGGTGGTAATTTGAACAGTGCTGCTAACAGCAGATAGGTGGATGTAATGCTACTCAGTCAGTCAGTCATCATCTATGCACTTGGGTCGCAGGGGTCTGCTGGAGCCTATCCCAGCTGTCATTGGGCAAGAGGCGGGGTACACCCTGGACAGGTTGCTAGCCTGTCGCAGGGCTAACATATCGACCAGGGATGTCCAATCCTGGTCCTCGAGGGCCCGCTATCCTGCATGTTTTAGATGTGTCCCTCTTCCAACACACCTGATTCAAATGACCAGGATCGTTATCAGGCTTCTGCAGAGCTTGATGATGAGCCCCTGATTTAGAAAGAAAAGCCTGAGCTGGGATTTGAACCCCAAACCTTCATGTTGGTAGGCTTAAGTGCTAACCACTGCACTACCAGGCCACCATTCTTTGCTTTTTAACCAGGAAATCAATATGACTGAACCAGGTATTTGATATAAAAGAATTAAACAGACATTGTTCATCTCAGGTGGACTTTTTTATTGGTTTTCTCCAGCAAGAATCCTGATCCCGCTACTATAAAATATCTGTCTGCAACTCTGAAATAACAACTGTATCTAACGTTTCACCTGTTGGAAGTTAAAAATAGCACCACTCAAAAAACAATATTTAAACATGTATTTTTGGTCATTCTTGAAACCAGATGTGGTGAGAAGTGGTGGGTCTGGGTGTGAAGGTCCTGTGGCTGTAACCTTTGCAGAGCAGCTGATGGTCTGTATGCTGCTGCTCCTCCTGCTGCTGCTTTTCACTGCACCTCCTCTCCAGGATCCTCCATTTCCAAGTCCCATTTCTCCACAGTCCCCGCCGCCTGTGGAAGGCAGCAGTCCACGCTTAATATGCCGCGGCGCCGTTACATCAGCCCTTTCCCCCGGAATTGCTGAATGCATTCAACACATGATTTTGTGTCAGTGAAGCAGCTTTTAAAGCATTATCTGTCACACTGGCCCCATGAATGGAAATAATTAGCTATGCCGCGCACGCACCTCATTTGAATGACGACTGAAGGGACATATTCACAAAAGGACTCGTAGGCCTCTCTATAGTCCCGACTGCGCGAGACATCAGACGGCTTTGATAACAGCAGCCTGGTGGTCACCCCAGCTGGGGGGCTCAGATCAGCCGAGAGAGACAGCTGGGGGCCCAGCAGAATAGACCATCCACAGCACAGCATGAACTCTGTATCATCCCTGACTGTTTTTCTTTCCCCTCCTCTGTTTTTGGGCTCCGGAGAACGAACTGATGGGTGTTGAAATGGGTTTGGATCAGAGCGAACTGGGCTTAACTCTGCAGAGCTGATAGGATTTGGCATTTAGGTGTGTAATTATTTATTTAGCACCTTTTTTTTCTCTCTTCCCTCGCATGAAAAACAATTTTGTCCATGCCCTGGTACGTGATTTGGGTTAATAGAATTTAAATACATTCTGACTACGATCCCCACAAGAGCTTTTAAGCTAACAAAGATGGGGAGTCTGTAGGAAAGTGATGGAAGGGCTATAATTACTTGCCAAAGATGCGGTTTTTATATCAACAA
This sequence comes from Pseudochromis fuscus, assembly GCA_900323345.1. NCBI lineage: Eukaryota > Metazoa > Chordata > Actinopteri > Pseudochromidae > Pseudochromis > Pseudochromis fuscus. The sequence continues at coordinate 31,303 of OOFC01048465.1, forward strand.
ATTACCAGGTGTACAAAGCGAGCTCTGTGGTCTCAGAGAAACGGCACAGATAAAGCCTCTCTGCTTTTTCCTCCCGGTGTTTGTCTCTTGACTGTAATCCCATCAAAGACTCCCCTGCTTTTTGTTTTCCTTTTCCGAATGCAGAGATCCTCCCCCGTCTTGGGCTTACCTCCCTTCAGGATTGGCATCTTGGAGTGCGCTCGTTGGTGATTACTCACTTCCAGACAAACATCTGGGAGCGTAAATACAGCTAATCCCCTTCATCACTGCAGTCTCTCCACTACAGTTAGTTCTTCCTAAGAGTAAATACCAAGACAAGAGAAAGGACTGACAACAGGATAAAGTTGCCACAAAAAAAAAAAAAAAAAAAGCCACCACTACACCTACAGCATATGAATGGAAACATGACTCACTGACATTCCCCTGATGCCCGGCGAATGCAAGAGAGCATTAGTGGCTCTGGCTGTTTCTAAACGACAAATGAACATTAAATGGAAGTCTAAACATTGGCAACAGTGTGCGACTTCCCTAAATCAAGCTGTGCTCTTTTAGTCTTAGTAAAAATACCTGATTCAGGTATTCAGCCAGTCCATTACCAACACAGCGGAGTGTGCGTCTATTGTTAAAAATACTGCTATTACAGGAAAATATGAGCAGATTCATGATGGGAACAGAACATTATTATGTTTCCGAGCAGGGTGATCATCTTTATTGAGCTGGTGTTGCTAATAGCAGCTATTCTTTTAGTTCAGCGCTGAAATTTCCCAACACTTCTGTATACTTTGTCAACAAGGTAATTTAGTCGTCACTACCTTGCAGGATTACAGGAGTGTTTTCTGATAACTGTAACCACGTGGTTAATGTTCAGAGATGAGCATGGTAAAATACAACCAACCCGTTCAACAAAAAAGGAGATGATTGGATGGTTGTGTGTTAAGCTCGGCTAAGGCCTTTCTATGTGGAGTCTGCATGTTTACTACAGCTTCCTCCCACAGTCCACAGACACTGGTTGGTAGGTTCATTGATGGTCGAAGTTGGCTGTAGGTGTCAGTGTGAGTCTGTTTGTGTTTGTCCTGCCATTGTTTAGGGTGTGCCCCACCTCTCCATCAGTGCCAGCTCTACCACCCTGTACTGGATAAGTCATTGTAGAAGATGGATGGATGGGTGTGTGTGTGTGGAGATTGCTGTGATGACCACATTAAGACAGTTGACAAGAGGTTCAAGATATAATCTCCTCTCTAGCCCCGTAAAGCCTGAACCATGAAGTAATGGCCAGAAAATTCAAATGTTTGGAAATTGGAGTGTTTATTGAACTTTCTGACAAAAAATAGATTCAAAAAATAAATAAAAATAAGAATAATATATAATATACTGGTGCTGGTACAACGATTACACTGAAGCACACGTCAGAGCTCAGCTACGAAAATAAAGGAATCGGATGAAAGTGCGTCAAATGACCATTTATATTTCTGGTTGTTTTAGAGAAGTAGAAATTGTGCTTTATGTTGAATTGGGTTTTTTTTTTTGTTTGCTTATTTGTTCATTTTTACAACACTTTAAGTAAATACTGTTCTCAAAAAGTACTTACAGTACTTCAAATGGCACTTTAACTGTAGGTCCATTCAATTTTGGCCATTTTTAATTAATTTTTGTACAGTTTTGAATTGAAATGCAATTAAATGTATTTTTCCAGGCATTAAAAGAGTTTGAGTTTACAATATTCACGTCTGTGTCTGTTATTTGATTCAGTCGTCCACTCAAATCCAGTTAAATAATAAAATGTTGGTTTTTGCGGCAGATATTGTTAGGGGATTAAAATGTGATTAATCGAAAATACTTAATTACAAAGCCTGTAATTAATTAGATAAAGTTGTTTTCGAGAGAGGCATATTTTATTTATTTTTTTCATAAACTCTCAAAAATATCACACTGATGAGGTACAGGTCTCACAAACCTATGTATCAAATATGATAGGTTTGGCATTAAAGGGCTAATAATACACATTTCAATAAAATCATCTCCAAATCAAACCTGTTCACTACAATCACAGCTTTCTGTAACAGTGAATGCAAGGATGTAACTCTGACTCCTCTCCTATTCATAATCATTCACATTCATCTAGTGTGATATCAACAGAAAACAATCTGATGTATAAATGATCACCTGCAGTGATTACAGAGCAAGGCCTGAGCGGCTCACACTGTTTTTCTTTTGTTGGCTTAAAGACAAATGAAGAGTAAATGAAAGTCCAAATGTTGACAGTAGTGTGTGACCTTTGCAAATTAGTCTTTCAGTAAAAAAAATTATTTAGGTATTCAGCAGGTCTATTACCTTTTGCAGGGGAGTATATACATAATATAAAAAAAACACTGCTGTTTCAGAGAAGTGAAGAGCAGTTGAACTGCAGTGTCATGTTCAGGTTTTTTATTATTGGCTGATGTGAACTTTAAAAAGGCTGAATCACAAATACAGGCCATGGACCACACAAAACATGGACTAACAAAGTAGTGTGGAAATGTTTCACAATAAAAGCCCTATTAAGAAATGAAATGTTTCTGTTCATTGAGATGCTGGAGAGCTTTTAAATTGAAACGGTTAAAGAAGTATTTAGTTTTCACTAACATTGTGATGTTCTGATTCGTTCTGCACCTGATCCCGACTGAAGCCTCAAAACGAGGAACTGAAATATGACAACTTAATCATATCACATAGAGGAAGTTAGAAATAAATTTCTTCCTCTAATACACTCTGTGAGGCTGTTTACCATCTTTGGGTTAGGAAAATAAAAGCCCCAACCACTACTTGAGGATTAATGATAGACTCACTTTAATTGATATTTTAACTTTAAAGTTGTAGTCAGGGGCCCATATAGGGGGGAAAGTTAGGACAATTCCAAGGGTCCCTGGCTGACAGGGGCTCTAAAGAATAGGTAAAATATAATTTTTCTATCTGGGTTGTGAATTTTTTATTTATTTTTTTTTTCAAATATAGTTAGAAGACTATCAAAAACAGTCTCTTTGTTTTTTGCAGTAAAAGTTAAATATCAACATTGACCAAAAAGTAAATATCCATATTGACCGACCACCCCCCTATATCTGCATGAAATGGTTTGGTCCTGCCTTAGCACACTCACTGTGACAGTGCAGCAGCAGTCAGTAGTGGCGCCAGAGCGCTACAGCGCTGGTACTAAAATAAATCTGGTTTTCAAAACAGGAAAGAGAGAAATACGAGAGAAGAGAGACAAAGACAAGGTGTCAATATGTGACCCAGTGTTTCTCCAACAAAGGTGGGTAGCCCAGTGTACAGTCTTTGAGAGGTAGAAATGTACCTGTTAGCTTAATGTCCATAGTGAAATAAGCTAGCTACAAACTAGCGTTAGCCTACATCTCACTCCCTTTTAACCAACATTTAATCAGTGCAGGAGAATGTTTAGCAAGATATTCATATTAAATCAGTTGTCCCTGCTCCTTTAGAGTTAACAACAGATGAGTCAGCAGCAGCACTGTCTCCTCATAACTGTCCCCTGTCTCCCTGTCCCAGTGAAGAAGGTGAGCAACACTGTTCAATGACATGTCAGTTAGCATCATGGCAGGGACGTTGTGGGAATCTCTCTCTCTCTTTCTCTTTTTGCCATTTCAAAAAAAAACAAAACAACTAAAATATGTTTTTGATTTTACAATAAAAATGACATTGAGACTGTAAAAGATTTTAGCACATTGTTTAGGTTCTCTTGCATGAAATAGTGAATTGCTTACTGTATTCAGACTGTTGAATGTACAACTCACTAGCAGTAAATATTGCTCTGGTAGTACTGGACTGTAAGAAGCAAGATAGTTGCAAGCCTTCAGAGTTGGAGTTACGTAAAGCTTTTAATGGGTCGGATAGGTGCTAGAGATGTGGTGACAACAGCTGCCCTAGGGGGGGCCCAATGTGATTTTTTTTTTTTTTTCATGGGGCCCAGAATTCCTGGTGGCGCCGACATTGTAATAGTATTTTTGTTGCCTGTGTGACACCAAATGACCTCAACATGACCCACCATCTTTTTAGGCTTTTTATAATCATTTTAAATCCCATGTTTCTCTGCTGAGTGCCTTTAATTATTTGTACCTTGAGCAATCTTGCATTTTAATTTGTAGTTTTTATTACTAGAAGAAATATACATGCTGATTTAAAGTGGCACCTCACAAATAAAGCTTATCATTATTGTATCATTATTTAATGCTCTGGAAGTACGTGCTGTACATAGATTTTAATTGCTGCTTTAAACTTCAGTGTGTGGTTATGAATCCTGTCTGTTAAGAAATCCTAAAAGCAATAGCTGAACACTGTGTCTGAATTATTGGCTCATGTTGCAGGTGGAGCTTTTCTTTCTGAGCAGTAATGAGTAACAAACTTGAGGAAAATGAGTGCTTTAACAGTGCAGTGGTGTTTGGTAATGGAGCTCATACTTCCCATTTATCTCATTAGGATCTACCTTGGAGGAAAAGCATTCTGTGTGCGTTTGCCAAATGCAACAGATAAAAGGCAGCGACTGTGTTTGTGGATGGGCTCCTGATGCAGGAAACCACTGCACTGCTTTCTGCTTTCTGCTCTCTCAGCTTGGCTGCAGAGATGAGCTGATTGGCCTCATCATCTCAGTTGCATTTCGCACGCAGCAGCAGTCAGACGTCTCCTCAGCCCCATTCTCTCTGAGCAAAGAAATCGAATTAATTATTGATCCCAGCTTGGTAACACAGAGTATTTACTATTGATAGCTGTGACTGTGAATTCTCTAAAGGCAGGTATACAAACAAACATGACACACATTGCTACCCAGGCAGTTTTTAAAAACGAATTAAAGATTTAAAAAAAAAAAAAAAAAGCTATAACCTGACCTGTGATTCAGCTCCATTTGAGCATATGAAACCACCAGACAGGAGAATTGCTTAGTAGTTATTGGAGGTACTTAGTCACTGAGAGCTTTTCATCAGGCCTTTTCACACTTGACACCTGTTCAATAAAAACCCCTCAATGTAAACCACATTATCTTGACAATACATTTTTCTTTGTAGCAGCATGAGGTACAGTTGAAGTGTGAAAATACGAAGCAATCCAGAGGTGTTTGTTCTCATTCAATGGGCAATCAGGACTTTTCTGTTAAATGGGATTTATTTTACAATGATGACAAACACAGAATAATACAAAAAAAATTAAGAACTAATGCTTTTAACAAGGTATACGCTTGGGGCATTTTAATAAATCCATATATTGCTAATGTGAAAGTTTTAGCTTGTACTGATTAATTCCCAGGGAATTATTACGTAAAATCAACTCTACATCACTCTCTAAGTTTGAGCTACTTTTAAAGTCTCATAAATATTTAGACCTCAGTTGACTCATACGGACTTTTAAGCATGGACTTCTCAAAGCTGAGGAGCTGAACATGAAGGTAACTGGTGCCTACAAAGCAAAAGCTGTCAAAAGATATCAAAACACTTTCAATTTGTCATTTCCACTGTCTGAAATCACCATGAAATGACAGTAAAGGTGTGAAAGTAAGGAAAACTTTTACATCAATTTAGACATCTGCTGGTGATGTGACTGCACAGGTTCAGGGTGGTGCTGCACTGGTCCACTGATGCAGAAACAAGATCCACATGAAAGAGTCTGTAATGGAAATATTATTACTACACCCTTGTATTATTCAGTGGTGACAGTATTCGTGTGTTAAAGCTGCAGTTATTGTGTCTGAGAAATGTACTGATTGTTCACTGTTGAGAGTTGCTTGACTATCAGGAGGAAAATGAGCCGATTGGTAATAGAACCAGAATCAGAGTCTTTGATTGATCCCTGAGGGGGATGCAGAATAGGTCAACTGCAGTTGTTCACATTGCAGAAAACCAATAAGAAATAAGAATTAAGGTCAATATGGAAGTAAACAGCACAGCATTGTACCATTACATTATATTATTGCAAAGTGTATAAGTGTAACTACTGCACAAGTTGCAGAGCTGTTATAATTGTTATGAGGTAGGACTCCAGACAGGTATATAAATGATTCCAGGGAGTCAGACAATTGGCTCTAAAGACTTAGGTCTACACGGAGAGGGGCTTGGAGTATCATCTGACCGTTTCATCCACACAAAGCCGGCGTTTTGGGAACCCAGTAGTGTTGTAGTCAAGACTGTACCAACCGAGACCAGGGCATTATTAAGACTAGAGAGTATCGAGATCAAGACAAGACCAAGACATTTGCAGGTCAAGACCGAGACAAGGTCGAGACATTTAGAAGTTGAGACCGAGACAAGACCAAGATTGTATGTATCAAAGAAAAATCACAACAAAATAGAACCAAATGACCAGTATCTTGTTTTTTAAAGAAGACACTTTTTTAAGTTTGCTTTTACATAAATGCAACAGCAACAAAAACAAATTTTCCTAGCTAGCATCTGCTAGCGAAAGGCATGTCACTCCGGGTGTCAAAAAGACCGCATGACACCGGGAAGGCAGTTCTCACTTATCACAGTAGTGCTGGCCTGGTTTTGACCGGTCTTGATCAAAAAACCTGAGTCCACCCTGTCCAAGACAGAGACAAGATCGAGTAAAAATGCCTTTGATTCCAAGACGAGACCGAGACCCTTAAAAAGTTGTCTTGAGACCGGTCTTGAGACCAATACCGATCTCGAGTACTACAACACTAGAACCCAGAAACAATAATTTTTGAAACCAGGTCCTAGAGTGAAAAAATATGAAACACCACCCCTCTGTGTTTACAACCCATATGCATTTTTTCTGAAATTATGACATCATAGCCCCACCTCTCCCTTGTTACCACAGTAACCATGCAGAGTACAGTGTTGCATTTATGCTGCAGATGCTCCTGAGCTTGTTTTGGAGATTACAACAAAATCTGCTGCTCCTTCACTACTAGCATGAGCATGAGTAGACGTTGACTTTTTTTTGTTTACATCACACAAGTTTTGTGTGCATGCTACGTGTCTTCTCCTCTGTTATTTCTGTGGCAGTTATTACAGTGCCACTGATGGGCCTGGCATATTTACTACAGCGTTTTCAATGGTTTCATTTGGACACACATATTTCTAGAGAAGATGCCATGTTTACAGGATCTTGATGGGAGGAGCTGCCACTGAATGAGATCCTTGGTTGGACCATCGGCAATCATGGTCATGGAGTGGTTGAGAGACATTGTCCAAGATGCCAGTTAGTTTAGCCATCATCCTCCTCGCAGACACTGTCACCAGAGAGTCCAGCTCCCACAACATCACTGTCCTTGTGGATCATTTTATTGAATGTTGGTGCTGGCCACCCTCAGCCTGCTGCCTCAGTGCACAACAGCAAACAAGAGAGCACTTGCCACCACAGACTCATGAAATATCTGCAGCATCATTAACAGATACTGAAGGGCCTGATTCTTCTGTCAAGGGCATCAGTGTTCCTTGCCCAGTCCAGTTAGATGTCAGTGTAGACTCCACGATATTTGTAATCCTCTACATTGTCCACACCATAGCCTGGATGAAGAATGGATGAAGCTAACCTGACGTTGGGAGTTTGGCATCTGGATGTGACCATGTTGTTTTTTGGAGCTAAAAGTGACTATATTTGGACATGAAGGCAGGAGGGAGGAGGGGATCTGACCCTTGAACCTAAGGCTTTGCCCAATGTGCAGAAGCCTCGAGTTTACTAGTGAATTATCCTCCAAACCACCCGTAAATCATTAAAGATCAGACCTTTCAATCAAACTAAACGCACATTTCCAAACTCATTGACTGTATTTTTTTTAATGGAGCCAGCATCTAGTGGCCATTAGCGGTACTGCACCTTTTAGTGCAAAAATCCACCATGAATAAAAACACAATCTTAAACATTCAGAACGTCCTTTGCTTCACATCAAATACCAACCATACAAGGCTTCAGAGTTTTGCTTACAAATCTATGATTGACCCCGCCCCCCCAGCAACAAAAAAAAGAAAAAAAAATCATTAAATGCAGGATATACAACACGCCACATCTCTTAGCTCCCCTGGCCAATCACAGTCTTCTATCCAGGCTGTGGTGAAGGCCATCTTTATCGAGTGCAAATCAATTCTGAGACCCCTAATTGATTTGGAGTGAAAGTTCAGGTCTGAAGGTTGTTTGAGACCTAGCAAATCAAAGTCTATTCAATGAGTAAACAGCCAATGAACAATACACTATATGTCCAACTAGATATGACAACAATGCTTACTGGCACATTTTCTTTAACAGCTATTGCATTAGTGTCTCCATGACAGCAAAGTTCTTGATTGAGGTAAATATGAAGGATTTGTTTAGTTCTAATAAGAAAGTGGGAGGTTGATAATAGAAGCTGGAGAAGAAACATTGTCATTTAGTAGAATCCAGGAGACAAAAGAGTTTCTGAAAAAAGACTTCTACACCAACACAACTCTCAAACTCTACAACTCTAGATGGGTAGTGATAAGTAAATAATTGGCAACAGTAAACATTTAAACAGTAAAGTATTAAGCACCGTGCTTCAGTAATTTAAACTCTGTGACACTCGTGTGCCATTAAAGAAAAACACAGAACATGTTAGCACAAATAAAACTGAAATTCCTCACCTTGTCTATTTAAAGGGCACACTGGCAATAATAAATACAAAAGAAGTCATTCATGGATTTACAGCAAACACACAAAAAATGATCTTAGTAGAACATTTCTCTACAGATTGTTAAAGGTGACCAGTAGATATTAGGCTTCAAAAAGAGACTCAGGGGCAAAGGTCCCCAGTGATTTGCAGGTGGTTTGGAGACTTACTCACTGGGGAACTTGAGTCCCACCTCTTCACTCTCTCCTTCATATCCAAATATGGTCACTTCTGGCTCCAAAAAGCCAACATAGCAATGTTTAAACTCCTGGCTTCAAAATGCAAGTCCAGTGGGTGACATCACGCTAGTTTTTCCTAATTGCCCCTCGGGGATAAATAAAGTTATTTTTCTGATTCTTACTCTGAACTTTGTCTATTCCACACTGAACAAAATGCCTCATCTCAAATATTGATGCCACATGAAGTTAGCCACCCTAAGTGAGCACATACTGTCTTGTGCAAAATGGATATTTTTTTTGTTTTGTGTCCTATATTTGAGTCCATCTCTGCCAGTGAGCATTTGCTCAGTGATGCAGTAATTCCACTCAGTACATGGGTGTGGCATATTCAGAGGGAATGAGCAGTACTCAGACAGTTCTTGTACTGGGGACAGTAAAAGGCCACCCCAAAATGTCAAATTTTGTCAAAAGTCACCATGCCTCACAGGTCTCAGGTCATGCGGGAACATCCCATTGACATGCTGGAAGCAGGGATGTCCACCAGAGTGGGCACTGTGCAGTTGAATGTTCACTATCAGATGATAGGCCGAGAGTTTGCTTCCAACAGACTGGCAATACTGCAAATCGACCTCATCGGCCATGTTTCTGGGTAATGTGCACCAGCACCGTGTGGAACTCCAGGAAGAATAGCATAACATCCCACAGACCACCATAGACAACCTGGTCAACTCAATGAGAAGGAGATGTGTTGCTTTGAGAGATGCAAATGGACATGCAAGATATTGAACAGTGAATTTCATCAACATGACCACCACCATGTTGGAAAGAATGCCCCTCTTTTTCAGATGCCAGTATATAGAAATATATGTATATGTAATAGATGTAATGGATGGTGATCTGAAGATTATTCATTAACAAAATGAATTTTGATTGGTGTCATACATAACATAACCCTCATGGTAATAAAAACTCAGAAGTGTGACATGGAGCGTTATTTTTGTTCAGTGTATACAGTCTATGATAGTGACTTATAGTAGCTGCATTCTGTTTCACAATGAAAAACAGAGTGTAAGTATGAATGGGAGTTTTCCCCTGTGAAGATTGTGATGAAGATTCAAAATCATCTTGTTGGTGCTTCATGTTCATTTATTGCAGAGCTGGAGTCAGAGCTGCACCACATGCAGTGTCCAGGTCTGACAAAGTTGGAGACAGACTGTTCGACTTGTTAAACTCTTTGCTCTACATGTGTGAAATACTCAAAGAACCATCTTTCTCCCCAAACATTGACATACACGACAGGAAGTCAAAGTCTTGGCAAACTGTTCTGGGACACTTGCTATACAGAGAAACTTATGGCACATTTAGACTGGTACCTACTCGCTTTGTTTCGCCTCGGATCGCTCAGGATCGCCCCCCCTCGGTTGCATTTACAGTGCCGAGGATAGTCCCTCCTCCGTGTTGCTGGCCATCATTTGTGACGTCATCTTTTATGCGATTCTTTAGTTTCTGACCGCGCCGTCCAGCTCCCGCTGAATTTTCTCATCGTCGACTAATGACAGAAAGGTTTGCACCTCGTCCTGAGTCCATGGGGCAGGATTTCTTACAGATGCCATTTCTCTTCTTGTTGTTATTTCAAACACGTCTGCACCGGTTGCCGAAGATTTAAAAATGTGGGGGGGGCAGATTATGTGCCGCGCAGTGATGACGCAACAACGCAGTGACGATTCCGACCAATAAGATTTTAGTACCTGCTCCAACCTGACCAGGTACTTTTTTTGGAACCACAGGAGAGGAGGTACGAAAAGTTGTACCAGGTACCAAGTTCCAGGTACTTTTTTGCCAGTGTAAATGCACCAAAACCGAAGTGAAGCGACGCGAGTAGGTACCAGTGTAAATGTGCCATTAGTGAGGAACCTAAAACCTGCTTCTAACCATCACACAGACCATTCATAGAGTTTGACCTCTGAAGATCTTAGTATACCAGAAAATCATATCATCACAGAAAAGACACAGCACATGTAGTGGCTTCTTTTTGGAGAGACGCTACAGTACATAGTACTAGCATTATCTTGTAAGGTTAGCTATGGTGTTTTGTTGTGTTTTAAAGGCCCAATCCAATCCAAGTGTTTCATCTTGGCTACATATGCTGTTTTTGCCAGAAATACATCACAATATGATAGTCTGAGCTCAACATGGTAAACTCGCACGGTATCTGGCAGCATTCAGTGATGTAGCTGCATCAGTCCAATAAAATAAAGGCCACACATACACAATGTTTGTTTAAGATTTATCCATCTATCTCACTCTCTCTTGCTCCAACAAACACCATGAAAACTAAAAGAAAAACAACTCTGTGATGGTCATGAGCCATTAAAGAAAAACAGAACATGTTAGCACAAATAAAACTGCAATTCATCACCTTGTCTATGTAAAGGGCACACCGGCAATAATAAATACAAAAGAAGTTAATCATGGATTCACAGCCGACAAAAAAATATCTTCATAGAAAATCTCTCTACAGATTGTTAAAGGTGAGCTAATTTATTTCACAACAATCAAAAGTGTGATTCGTAGTAGGTGTCAACCATTAAAAAATATGCAGTGAAAATATCTTCAGCAAATTTACTTTCTTTCTACATGTTGCAATAATCTTAGAAACAGATTTTTTTTTCCCCAGATGATTGAGTGGGCTTCTCTTGTCAGTAGGTTTGGGGACTGTGGGCACTCACCATTTTAAAATAGTGAATGTCTTCTTCCCACTTGTCTTCTGTTCATTCGCTACAGACTGAGACTTCAGATTTGAAACTTGCATGAGTTAAGAAATCCATCACAGTGAACACAATGTCTGCTTCTATTGTAGTCCAAGTTGCAGTGTTGTTGCTGCTGTAAGTACTGGACTGCTTTGAATAGTTGGTTTTGTAAAACATGGAACAGTAAGGGAACTTTGACAGAAAATTGAAACCAAACCTGCTGTTCCTCGTGATGGATTACTCACCGTATCCCAGGCAGGCTTTAGGTCTCTTTGTAAATTGATTTCCATACTGCAGAGACATGAATGGAAATTAGTTTACACATGAAAAATGCATTCAATATACTAAAATCTCTGGTATGTTTTGGAAAACAGTCAACAGTAACATCAGTATTTGTAACATTGAGCTAAATGTACCAGAACATGCCAAAAGCCAGAACAGGTGATTGCTAACATGCATGGGTCGCTCTAATCTTCTTTTACGTTGTGAGACATCATCTTTGAGATTTATACCCTCACCCTCATACAGTGGAAGTGAATGACTGTTGATTATGATGTTTTTTTTTCATTTAAAGAAACAGTGTGTAATATCACAGGGGGAGCTATTAGCAATGTTTTCATTAGTTAACAAAGAAAAATACTGTTACCTTGCAGTCAGCCTTTTATAGCTACATTGGAAGCGAGTCTTATTTCACTGAGGCTTTGAGGGTTCAATTCCTCTCCACATGTCGAAGTGTCCTTGGGCAACACACTGAACCCTAAGTTGTTCCCAATGGAGGCTAGCGCCTTGCACGGCAGCTTGGTGGCCATTGGTGTGTGAGTGTGTGTGAATGGGTGAATGAGTTGTCTTGCAAAAACACTTTGGGACCTAGCTAAGGTCAAGAAAGCGCTATATAAATGTACTCCCTTTGTCATTTACAGTAGTCCAGAACAGACAAACCAAACCTTGACTCCAGAGAGGGAAGTTCACCTTTTAACTTTGAAGTGGCAGCTGTGATATTCACCGTAACACTTTTATTTTGAAGGCGTGATATACAGGAAATATAGAGTGTTAGAAAAGCCTGTGTGTGCGTTATATGCTATTGCAAGTTATTAGTGCAACAATCAAACTCTGGATTATTTCCATATTCATCTTTCTACACAAACATCACAGCAGCTTGATTTTGATGGAGGCATAGCACCGTCTGCCAGCTGCTGCAACAATAGCAAATTAAGTGGCAAATTCACGTCACATTGTATCGCAAAAAACAATCAGCGCTGAGATTCCCTGCTGTACAACACAACTTTGACTTTGTACCACGATAAAAACCAAGAAGAAGATTTTCACAGTTTCTTGGACCTACACAACAGATAAAAACAGAAATATATACGATCTTGTTTATTGTTGATGGCAGAAATCGCAGCCACCACAGTTTAAGGATGGAGTACTCCTATTGGATGTTACTCGTGTGTGGCAAAAATTGTGAACAATTGTGTGTTACAGGGTGAATCTGACTGCAGCTAGCCTCCTGTGATGATATACCCACCTGTCACTCAGTGTGTCCCACTCTATTAAACTCAGCCCCTGTGCAGTTGTGACGGGGAAAACGTGATCACTTCTGTTGTAAAGTTGAACATTATACCAGCCAGAGGGAGACTTGGGGGAAAAAATAAAAATTGAAAAATCAAGCACTCATTCATATTCTTACTAATGTTTAATCAAACTTGCATTGAGTGTTATCAAACCTGAGAGTAAGTCACAACCTTAACACAATAAGTCAGTGACACTAATGCCATTGAACTCAAATTTGGTAAAGTTAGAACAACATAGATAAAGCACAAGAAACGCTGCATTGATTTTAGTTAGTTGTACCAGGAGGTCTCCACCACTCTCTTGAATGTTACACGTTGGGTAACCTTTGAAAAATGCCAGCGGGTTGTGTTTTAACAGCACAGTCTGGCCACGCTATGGAGAACTTCAGGAGGGAAAGGGTTAAAGTGACTTCTTCATGACTCATCCTCATTGAAAAATCCAGAATCCATTAATATGCAAATCATTTTCTAAAGTTTAATTACTGAAAAGAATCCGTCTCATACATCACCGAAGGCCCATTCAGTACAGTGCAGTGGTTTGGTTTCCACATCACGTCACATGGCATTATTAGTTACAGGCATAGACTCTGTACACAAGAAGGATATAGTCACAGTGATGTTACCCGTTGGTTGGTGGACTGCACTTTGGAAGCAAGGAGATTGGCATTTGAACGTCGCCATGTTGGTTGTTTGGAGCCAGAGTTTGATCATATTTGGATATGACAGAAGGAGTGAGGAGGCGGGTCTAACCCTTAAACACGAGATCACTGCCCAATGAGACTTCAGCGCTGTTCTGATTGGAGAGCAGGCCTGTCGATCCAGCTAACCACGCCCAAAATCTTCCTCTTTTTGAAGCCTGGCATCTACTTAATGATGTTGTTTTGGTTTTTTTCTCAGATGGACCAGATCACTGATGAGAAGAATTAACTTTAGCTAATGACATCAGAAAGACCTGTGAAAGGAAAACAATGATTGACTGAGTATTTCGTTTTCAAGTGTTTTGGAGCCAGCCTCCAGTGGCCATTGGGTGTATTGCATTTTTTCACTCTTCTGCATTGACCTCATTTAGGAGCCCCACTTGCTTTGTGCATTTCTATATACAGTCCATATTTTTTTTACCTAAGCACAAACCTGTGATAAAAAACAACAGTGAATATCAACATTTTCTAAGGAAGTGCACAAATGAGATTTAAGAACAAATTTATTCTCGCGAACGCTTGGTAAATGAGGCCTAATGTTATCAGGCAGCTATTTACTTTCTAATTTACAGTCCAGAGAAGGTCACCCAAATATGGTCATAATTTCCCATTGTGCCAGGATTGACTTCCAAACTAGTTGGGATGTCACAAAACAAAAAAACTTTCCGCTTTGAGCTGAAGAATCAGAGAGCAGCACGTACATCATTTACACAGTGGAGGTCAAACATCAAGGGAACAATGGCTGAATTTGTGGAGGTGAACTTTAAGGATCTAATACTTCTTCAGCCACTACATTACACACATGTAGAAACCTTGTTTGGTCTGCAATGAAAAAGAAATGTAATCTAATGTTGTATACTGGCCAAATAAAAACAGGCCATCAGCAAGTATAGACTGTGAACACAATGTTCCCCTGTACAACTTGATATTGGCCGCAGTTTGACAAATAGTTTGCACTGTCACACATACCATTGATCTGTGGTGAGATAAAGCCACATCCCCATTGTTCCTTAATGCCTGAAGCCTCCCCAGAGAGGGAATACTGCATGCTCAACTGCCTCCGTGAGCCGAGACCATTCCCCCAATTTGCTGTCACGGCTCTTTCTGCATTCAGACCCCGATTCAACGTCCTCGCAAAGCCATTCCTCAGCATCACTCCCAGCTGCAAATAGTGCAAAAATGTTTCATCACTCAGGCCAAACTGTACGTGAAGCTCATTAGCTGTTATGATGTCTCCATTTCTGTCTAGATGCCCCAGCTCAGGGCTGCATTAATGCTGCCAAGCGCCATTTACAAGAGTTTTACCCAGAGCTTGTGCATGACGGGGGATTCCTAAGTGGGCAAGTGGGCCCATTAATAGTCAGCTGCTTGGGAGTCGCATTAATTAAAAGTGAATTTGAGTTTCGTCTGTCTTCGCAGTGAGGAAGCCACCACGAGGAAGCTTTATAAATGTTTTATAGTTTGTTTTCTGCCCCCGTCTCCCATTAGTCATTCCCACCTCTGCCTCCTGTTATTTTTCATGTGCCTATGATAATGGGTATCTGCCACTGTAAGAGAAATATTAAAGATACACATCGTGCTGGGTGTAGCCGGCCTTATTTCTCAGCATAGCTAATTTTTTTAAGACAAATTCGGGCTTTCTTATCTTTTCAGAAAAAGCGGCAAAGACCATTTATCTCCTTGAAGTATTGCTGGAGGAGTTCAAGTTGTGAAACAGAGATGAAGAGAGACAATCGAGGAGCTGTGTTCATCTCCAACAGCTGCTGCTCTGGGAGTCATATCTCAGGTTGGACTAGGACACTCAGAGACTTGCTGTGGTATTTGCAGGCAGTAATAATGTCTTCTGTAAGGGGTTTAATGTCCATATGATATTATGTCCTCTTCCAAATGAATCAGTCCTTTAAGTTTTAAAACTTGGGAATTAAATCAAATGTTATAGATACTGTAAGTGATATTTTTGCATTAATAATTCACAGCAGACAAATTGAAATAATTACATTGTCTGAAGTAAAAACCTAAATTTAAAATGTGGATTTTTTTTTTCCATATCAATGAATATTCATTCCACTAAAGCCAAAAGGAGTTCACATATTGCTGATTGAGCCAACCAGCTTCAGGTTAACTGTCTCTGTATTACACAGTAACTCACTCATGTAAACTCAAAATTTGAAGGGAAGACAATGTGATCGTTCTTGTGTGTTTGTCGTCGACCTACATTTGCTTTGAAATCACAGATTTCCTTAGTTTAAAACCAGAAGGTGACTATAAGTCAGGTTTCTGATTATGTTGGGGGCCGTGGATGATATGAACAAAACAAGGATAAAGAGATTAAACAGCTTAATAGTTTACCTGCAAATGCTTTACTATAAAACCTCTGTTAAGTCATGAAGGGTATCTTTGAACTGACATGAGACAAGGCTTTTAATTTGACATGGTTACAGGAAGTGGTGAGTATTTAGATTCAGTATAATTTTTAATACACATTTTAACAGCATTTTAATGCACTTTCAAGTCTAGAAGTGAAGGTTTGTACTGAAATATGATGGATATTATTTATCATACAGAGGAAATTAGAAATAAAGTCCTGCCTCTAATACAAGCCAACCTCAAGTGGAGGCCTGTTACCTCCTGCAGTTAAGGTAAATAAAAGCTTTGGCTCTTATTAGAAGAAATATGGTAATAGTTCCTGTAAAATTGGTGGTAATGTGCGCTTGTATGAAAGGTGGCATCTTTGCATCTTTGTAAAAACCAAAAATGGTGGCACAAGACTCACCAAGCTAATAAACTGTGGTGGAGGAAGTACTCAGATCTAAAAGCAGACTAGAAGGAAGAAGTGTAAAAAGCTCAGTTGCTCAAATGAGCTTGAGGATCCACAAGTAAAGCAATCTTTATAGACTCCCATTTAAAAATATTACATTTTGCAGCCAAAATAGACATGATTTATTTGAGGGAGGGGAGAGAAAAATAATTCATTCAAATTGAGTTAAGGCTTAAAGTTTTATAATTGAGGGCTTGGCTGCGTTGCTTAACAAGTGGATGCCGTTACAGGTCACTACAGTCAAACCCATTCCCTGACTCTTCGGCAGCTCCTCCCTCTTGTCCAAATATGGTCACGTAATGACCATATTTGGATGTTGACGGCCTAATCCCAAACTCTAGGATTCTCAACACTAGGGTACAAACCAATGGGTGTTGTCACTATGGCTACAAACCATCTTTTTTATACAGTCTATGGTCTTAAAATACAAGCAGCCTTTGGTTGTCTCAGTTATTTGTTTTAATGACATAACAATATAATTAAGAAATCCAGGAAGAAAATCCCCAGTTTTTACATAAAAAATTACATTAACAGTCAATTTAGTCTATTTATTTAGGAAAGGCTTTTGCTAAATCTTTTTTATAGGTCTTTACATCAAGTTTTTAACTGTATTATTTTCTTTTCTTGCTGTAGCACTGAGATTTTTGTTATATAAAGTGCATTACAAATACAATTTATTATTATTATCATTATTATTATTGATAATATATTTTTTTGCTCCCTTCTGACATACACCGTTGAGAAGTTTAATTTATAACAAAGCATGGCACTGTGTGAGCTCTTCATGTGTTTTCTGAGTAACTAAAACTTAACACTTAATGCAAATAATAAATTCAGTAAAATGTACAATATTTTCTTCTAAAATGTAGTAAGTTACAAGTATGAAATAATAAATGAAAACAACAAAAATGCAATATAGCACAATACTTGAGTAAATGTACTTTATTACATGCCACCACTGCTGATACGACAACCCTGACATGTCTCCTTGATTTGGGAAAGTTTGCAGGTGTTGACTGTGATCATTTTATCCGTGTTAATTCTACAGAAATCTCATTTAGAGCAGACACTTTCAGGTCAGTGGAGCCTGTAAAGGGGAAGTACACCATTATCACTTCTTTATATTTGAGCGGGGAAACACTTTGTCACCTTGATAAAGAGCACCCTGGTTAATGGCGGACACAGATGCACACGTGTGTCAAAGACAAAGACATACTTGGCTTGTCTTTAAACCGGGAGGGAGATAAAAGAAGCGGGCTGGTGGCGTGGCTTATCGTAATTAGCATAAGAAGAAGAGTGAAAGGTAAAACCAGAGGGTGGGTGAGTGAGCAGTCTTTGAGGTTGAACTTTCAATACCTCCATGTGTATCCGAGCATCTGTTCTCGGGCTGGTCAGCTGTTGCAGGAGGTCAAACCCGGGACACACTGTGTGGTATACTGAGACTTTGGTGTTAAAAAAAAAGTGAGCGGATGAAAGTAGCAAAGATTTCCTCAGAGGGGGTCCCCACCGGAGCAAAGTTCTACAATAGAGATGAAACTACACCACATCACCACCTAATTGTTTATTCCGACTTGTGGAAAAAGAGGGGGAGTTAAAGCGGCTGCTGTCATTGTTAATCCAGTGAAAGCCTGTCAGCCAGGTCCATTTTGGCTTTCAACATCAGACAAACAAATTGGTTGCGTGAGTCCTTGCTGACAGCGAGACGTCGCTTGTATCTGTTACTGAGACGCATCACCCACTTTTTCTTTCAATTTGACACGGGAGTATCAAGCCAGCTGTCATGGATGAAAGTCCCCTTCAAATTTTAAATGCAGTTTATGAACAGTCCTATACGGTGGACGTGGAATGGGTCTTTAAAGGACTTTAACAAGTGTTGTCATATCCAGTGAACTGATGTAACCCAGGATTTGATTACCATCCACAGGTTTGCCTCTTCTGTCTGCACTGCTGCAGCCACTTGTTGCTTGCTACAATTTTACATATGTTGCGTGAAAGTTTGCAGCTTTTACTTTGAGAACAGGTTTGCACACTTTATTCTCTCAACCAGCTTCAGGAGGCCATTAGCTAGAAAGATCCCTGGTGGACTTACTTGTTGCTTTTCCTTCGCTCTAGGCCCTAACTCATCACAAACCAGCTCAGTTGATGGGTGATTGTGGATGCCAGGTCATGTGATGCAGCACTCTATCACTCTGCTACGTAGCCACATTCATCAGTGCAGATCAGAGCATCTGACAGTCCTTCATACAGCCTGCAATATGCCCTTCTGGAGTCAATCACCTCCACCACCACCACACAGTCTAATGACTCATTGACCTGATGTTGGAAAAAGATGTTGATACTGGAGACATACTTCAAACAGGCCTGTACTCTCCACTTTGACCAGATGATATCCAACACGAGTGTCACTGCTGCTGGTTGGTGGATGGTGGAGGATCTTTGACACCAGTCCATCTAGAAAATAACATCCATCTTCTACCTTGGCAGTTTCCTTTATGAAGTAATTGCACTGCTGATCAGGCAACACAGATCTTAGCTTCTTATTCTGATGATGATGATGATCCAACTCAAACCAGATGGGATGCTGTGTCTCTGCAGGATCTTGTGGTCACCACTCTGGTTGATTGTTGCCTTGAATTCGGAGGAAATCTTGAAGAGTGTCAGTCCAGATTTTTTCTGGTCTGATCTCAGCAGTTGAACTCTGAGAAGCACTGACCAGTCCTCATTAAATCAAGTGTTTGATCATTTTTGTGGCTGCTGTTGAAGAAACTTTTAAAACTGTGGAAATGTTCCCAATGGACCAACCCTGCTGTCTGTATGTAATGATGAACTATTGTTTCTTAGTTCAGATGTTTCCAAAAATGGGGTCAGGACCAAACCAAGGCTGTGAGAGGCACTGAGGGGCAACTGTAAAATGATTTCCAGAAATGAAACATGATTTAAAAACAGAAAAATTATCAATAATTCTTACAAAACAGAAAAAATAAAATTAAAACCATAACAAAAATACAATCAATCATCTGAGTAAGTGGACACAAGCAAAGTTTGAGCCAAATTTTGTAAAAGAAAAATGAATCACAACAAAAGTTGGTGATTGAAGGGAAGGAAGATCCAAAAACAAAGTACGATCACAGGAGAAAAAGTCGCTGCACAAAGGCCAGAAGGATCCGAGACAGAAACAAAATGCAAAGAAATAACAACAACAACAACAAAAACTCTCCCAAAATCATGAGGTCACAGAGACTCAGGGGAAAACCAGGAAGGCAGACAAACAAAACAGGAAGACAAGCAGAGTAGCAAACAGATGAAGTGACAAACACAGAGGGAGAGTTTGTGAGGAAGATGATGAGACAAGACTCAGGTGAGCACAGTGAAAACAGACTTTGGGGGAGCAATGACACAAAGGGAGACAGACAGAGATACACAGATGAAATAAAAAGACCCTAACATTATCGACCCTTTGATTTTCTTATCTTCTCAAGACCCCTGATCAGTTGTATGCTTCATTTCAGTTGAGAGCTTCTTGTTTTATCATGGATGACTATAGTAGTAAGATAGGACTGTCTCCTGTGTACTACCTCAACACAACTGATGGTCTGATTAAGAAGAAAAACATTTATCCAGTCAACTTTTGACATGACTTAATCCATTTTAGATGACAACCTCAGGAAGCTTAATACACACCTATCAACAGTGTGCAAAGCTGTGATCAAAACAAACAATGGACGCCTCAAGGAAACTACACCACAAAACCCTCCAGTTTGTTTAACACCTCTTTTTCTACTACACAAATTCCACATGTGTTATCTCAGAGTTTTAATGTCTTCAGTTTGTAGAAAATACTACTAATAAAGAAAACCCTTGATCAAGGTCAAGGATTGACTTTGAACTCCAGATAGCAAATGTTTTACAAGAAATGAATTCATTCAGTGCATTCAGCCCATCAGGGAGGTCTCAAGGATACTCTCGGTGTGCTTTAGTCAGCAACACCGAAGCAAACACAACCTTTTCTTTCTATCTGTTTTTCAAAGATACATCTTTTAAAGATACATCTTTGGAAACGAAAAATCACATGGCAACAGTAACAGATGAAAAGCAAATGTTATCAAGGACTCTGTGGTAAGTCTTTTTTTTTTTTTTTTTTTAAATTGTCAGTATATTGGTGGTGGTAAGCCTGGTCTCAGTTTGGTTTCTGACTTCAGATTTGCTCAAGATGCTGTTGGAAGCTCTGAAAGATAACGAATGATTGTTTCATTGGTTGCAATGACCAGCAAGCTTCAGTGAAATATAAATCTCAGTTTATTACATATTCCCATGGAAAGAAATGTCACAAAACAACAGAAACTAGAAAGCACTCACAAAATACAAACCTCCACCAAGGCATAATCCAGCTGCACTGATGCTGTAGATTCAACACTGTGCCCTCTTGTGGTGAAAAAGCAGCACTATCTTCTTAAAACGTTCACCATTTTAAACAGATGGGGATTTTTCCTGTCAATAAAACCTCAAAACAAAACTGCTAAAAATCTGCTCATAGGTTTTTTTTCACGTAGTTGCACACAGAGAAAATACAGACAGACAAACAACAAAGGTGAAAATATAACCTTCTTGGTGGTGACAAAACTGGATATAGGTAATGTAAAAAAAAAAAGGTAATGATGCTCCCCTGCTACTTTACAATACAACACACAGCACATGTACCATATTTCTCCAAATAAAAAGCAGCAGTCAGTTCTAATAATGCCCAGAGGCATGTATGAACAAGTAATGACTGAACCCCAAGTACAGGCTGGGGGAAAAACTGTGGTGAAAAACTCACCATAGAGCTTGCCTGCAAATATTGGCTTTTATTTTGAAACAGCAAGAATTAGCAGGAAGAGTTTGTACCTGCAATGTAACAGTAATTTCAATGTTTTATCTGCTCTGCTCCTGATTCTGTTGGAAGCCTTTGTACTGAAAATCCTGCCTCTAATGGTGGTTTTCCACTGAATGGTACCAGTTCACCTCTACTCAGCTCAGCTTGGTAGCATCTCCATTACAGAGGATAGTACCACCTCTGCTGCTGGTCGCCAGGTAAAGGAGGAGAAATAAGTAATGACGTAATCTTGAGATTAACTGTTGTGGTGTCACAGAAAGCAGTCTGAAGATTGTTTCAAGTGAGAAATGAATTGTTTTAACATCAAAGATGTTTTTAATTCATCAAGTTAGAGCCAGGTTAAAGACTTGCTCTGATGTTTGCAGGATCCCACTGACGTTTTTTTAAATTTAATTTTAACGTTGCACTAAAGCCTGTTATTGTACTTTGGATCTTTTTGTGTTTTTTTCCCACTTTGCAGAAACTTGTTATTAGTGTTGTTGTCAGGACCATACCAACCGAGACATTTGCAGGTCGAGACCGAGACAACACCAAGACTGTATATCAAAGAAAAATCACAACAAAACAAAACAAGCAGAACCAAATGACCAGTATACATTCTAGCTACATTCTAGTTTTCTCACTTATCACAGTAGTACTGGTCTGGTCTTGACCGGACTTGATCAAAAATCCCGAGTCCACCCTGTCTGAGACCGAGACAAGACCGAGTATAAATGCCTTTGATTCCAAGACCGGATCGAGACCCTTAAAAAGTGGTCTCAAGACCGGTCTCAGGACCAAGATCAATCTCGAGTACTACAACACTACTTGTTATTCTGACTATAACCGTGCAAACTGTGTCTGCTTGCAGGTACAAATATTGCCATGCAGTGATGACATAATGACACAGTGACGATTCTGACCAATCACATTTTAGTACAAGCTAGTACCTGACTGGGCCCTTTTTTGGAACCGCATGAAAGCAGGTACTAAAAAACTAGTACCAGGTTCTAGGTCCTTCTTCCTACTGGGAAACCAAACCAAGAAGAGTTGAGTAGCGTTGACCTTGTATCATAGTGGAAGAGCTCCATAATACAAGCCTGCCTCAAATGAAGACCTGTTTCCTTCTACAGCAGTGGTTCCCAACCTTTTCCAACTCAGGACCCACTTTTAAGTCTCAAAAGTTTTCGCGGCCCGCCTCCGACCCCATCAAGCAGAGGCCATATGTGTTCTCACAACACTTTTTTATTAAAGATTGAACAAATGTAATATGTTGCAACACCTTCAGAATAACAGTTTTCAAGCACCTGTCCATCAGCTCAACTGAGTTTTGACATTTAAAACACCATTGTGGTATTTTTATTTTTAGAGATTTACATCATACTATTTTGGAAATGAATTGGCGGCCCACTTGCCACACCTTCGCGGCCCACCAGGAGGCCACGGCCCACCGGTTGGAAATCACTGTTCTACAGTAAGGGATATTCTTAAACTGCCATAATTGACCATATGAGATACTCTTCAAGCACTAGATTTTACAAATTTTACTTTTTCCATTTGAAAGATATGTAGTAGAGGATGGTAAACTCAAGTAAACTCACAGCAACTGACTGAAAATCTTATTTCTTTCAGTGGTAGCTGGAGTCCTGCTACCACTGAAGGCCCACTGGTTCCATATATATCAGCTACAGTACATTTTCACACATTTGATAGTGTTTACTTGAGTCAAAGTATTTGCTACCATAAAAACCGGCGGTGCAGTCGTGTTCTGTGGACCAGCTTTTTTATTTAAAAAATGCATTACGGCAACTATTCTGTCACTTTTATCAACATCCAAGGGTGTCACTGGGACCATTAGAACCAGAGGAACGAATCAATACAGCTCACAGCCTTTTAAATTACAGTGGCTCGGAGTTGACACAAACAGTAAAGTCACATTTTTATTGACTTTTCATTGCAGGGGCAATAAAACTCTGAGTTGCCCCCTTTAACATTTCAGTAGGCCCCTGTTGCACTTTCAGATCAGCTTCACAGATGCCGTCAATATCTCCACCCTAACACTGGTGAGACTCCATCTTAACACCTTCACCACGACCCCCTCTCCACCACCGCTGAAAAATACCCTCCGAGTGGCTCTTATGCCTCCACATACTGCGAGTCAAAGCGGCAGCTCTGATCATGATAAATGACATTCCCCCTTCTTCTTCTTCTTCTTTTTTTTCTTGTACTACCCACACTGTGTTGCCGTATCTTTAAGGAAGAATAATGGGCCGACGCACTTGGCAGACGTCGAGGATGAGCACCTGTAGTTCAAAGGCCATAGAGCGCACCAACAAGGCCGAATTGTTTTAGAGAGCGAGCGAGGCCAACCAGACAGAAATCTATGAGTCTTCAGCTCAGGTCCTTGGATGTGTTCGACAACTCCCAGTGGAGCTCGACATCATTTTTCTCTGAGCGTGCTTCATGTTTGTCGTGTATGTTGTTTATCTTGGCTGGAGGTGTCAGAGGAAGAACAGACAACTGGAGTGTTTTGGTTCAAAATCGGGTATCTTCCATCGGGAAACATTGTTTTGATATTCAAGGGCTTTATATGAATACATACAGACACACACATGCTTATACACAGTGTTTCCTTAAATAAAAACTGGTTATGAATGAAAAAGTAGATCTGTAATAATGTCCAGGGTTGTGGTGGGTGTGAACAAATACAGGCCAACAATTCAACTTGGTGCTATTTTGGGCAGGTTTCTCAGTGAGGCCGGCCACCTGGTCCTGCTATAAGTAAAAAGCTTCATTTCATATTAGCTGCATCAACTTCCATTGACTTAACCCTTTAGCTCTGAATGTGTCCCCAGTGATACGTTTGCACAAGTGACTTTTGATTACCATATTACATCACAGTTTGCGCAATCAAAAAAAATCGGTTTGGTGCCATTGCAGTAATTTCACTTGTACCTCTCCCACAAGCAGGCAAACTAGCCCCTTTACAATTTACCACATGTTGTAAGAGTGCAATAACAGTGATTAACTAAAAACAGCAGAAAAACACAAAACAGAATTTGATTTTAGAGTTTCAGTGAACAAAAATACTGCAATTGCACATGAATGTTCGATTTTCCGTGTTAAATTTTAATTAGAAATCAAAATAAGCATAAAATGTCGGGGTGGACATTTGGAGGCTCAGGTGTTAAAGGGTTAACACTTACAACACTCTTACAACACTTAGTATATAGCAAATCAGCGGTTTAGCTTCTGTGAGAGATGCTAGTGAAATTACTGTAATAACACCATATTAGCTGTAAAGTGCAACATCTCAGGTCTCAGAACGTTGGAATTTTTCTGATTGCACAAACCGTGACATAATTACGGTTATCAAAAAAACGCATGTGCAGACCTGTTGCCAACGACATGCTTAAAGGGTTAAAGTTAAAAGTTTACTTTTACTCACTAGTTAAATTGGTTTGCATGAGGCAGAAGTAAAAATGTCTTAGTCTCACTTTATGTGTTTATTTATCCACAGAGCCCATTATTCTGTTTGGCCTTCAGGTTGAGGAGCTGTTTACTGAGGAGGTTAAATGTGCGATAGTGACAACATGCTGTGGAGAATAGTAGTATTCAATGTTTTGTATCGAAAGGTTTCAGAGGCTCCTACACTGGTTACTGTGAAGACCCGGTTTAAAATTGTCTTTATATTCAGTCCATAATTAATAGTTAACTTAAAAATAACAGTGATACGGCTGCTTTAAGAGATCACGAGTAAACTAAGAGCTCTGACATAAACATCCTGATGGCACCAGAGGAGGTCACCAAGGTCATTAGGGTTCATCATAAATGATCAAAATATTCCAGAGAAATCTGTGTTGAGTCGTCATCCTGCTGATTTTCAAAAAGTTATTACAAAGGCACTCAACAATATATCACAGCTCACAACAATGACCATGTGAATGGTGAATGTAAAACTCATTAGGCCTCATTCACTAACCATTCATAAAAACAATTTGTTAATAGACCCCACTAATGCAATTCTTAGATAGGATTTGGCATTGTTTTATTCT
>OOFC01048465.1:57745-86800 GCA_900323345.1 Pseudochromis fuscus
TCCCGGGGGATCCCGAGGTGTTCCCAGGCCAGCTGAGAGACATAGTCCCTCCAGCGTGTCCTGGGTCTTCCCTGGGGTCTCCTATCGGTGGGATGTGCCCTGAACACCTCACCCAGAAGGCGTCCAGGAGGCATCCTGATTAGAGGCCCGAGCCACCTCATCTGGCTCTTCTCAACACGGAGGAGCAGCAACTCTACTCCGAGCTCCTCCCGGATGACCGAGCTTCTCACCCTATCTCTAAAGGAGAGCCCAGCCACCCTACGGAGGAAGCTCATTTCAGCTGCTTGTACCTGCAATCTCGTTCTTTCAGTCACTACCCAAAGCTTGTGATCATAGGTGAGGGTGGGAACGAAGATCGACCGGTAAATAGAGAGCTTTGCCTTTCAGCTCAGCTCCGTCTTCACCACAATGGATCCGTGCAGAGTCCACATTACTGCAGACACCACACCGATCCACTTGTCGATCTCACGCTCCATCCTTCCCTCACTCATGAACAAGACCCCGAGGTACTTGAACTCCTCCACTTGGGACAGGATCTCCTCCCTGATCCGGTGAGGGCACTCCACCCTTTTCTGACTGAGAACCATGACCACGGATTGTATTAACACTGTCAAACATAATGTGTGTACACTCCATAGTTGGTGGAGAAAGTTTAGAAAGCTTCAGCTGAGATCTGAGGAGCAAAGAGTTGCAGCAGATTGAACATCTTAGAGCAACATCAAGAAGAAGTGAAGGACGATCAGCAGATACACGTCACTTCACAAACCATTTGAAATATCAAGGATGACACAGAGCAATCACAGCTTTCATGTGTAAAGCATAAAATACTTTATTTTTTGAAGCACTTCATGAATTCATTCAGATATGAGAAGTTATTCATAAAAGTACCAGTCAGCTCTTTCAGCAGGATAATAATCCAAAGTGTACAAGAAGAAGACTGTGAAAATAGTTTAATGCAGTGGTCCCCAACCACCGGGCCGGGGACCGGTACCAGTCCGTGGGGAAGTTGTTACCGGGCCGCACAGAAAGAATAAATAAAAATATAACTTCCGTTGCATTGATTATTAGAGTCTGAAAGACATTTTATTTTGAAAGGAACGACCGGATTCTCTACAACTTAACTTTTGCCATTGCCTCTTGACACGTCAATACGCTTGTCTCGGTCACGTGATAAATCACCTATAACGTCAGATACGTTAGCCAAAAAATAAGCCCGCAAACTAGCGAAAATGAATAATCTTTGGAGAGCTTCTTTGCAAAGGGTAAGAGGACAACTTTTTATGCCTGTCGTGTTATATTATTTTCGCTGTATTTATCTGCCACACCTTGAAGGACGGTCCATGAAAATAATGCCTACATTAAGCCGGTTTGTGGTACAAAAAAGGTTGGGGACTGCTGGTTTAATATGTGTGGGTTTTTTTTTTAGCTGCATATCTGTTGTTGCATCTGTTTAAAATGCTCGACTATTGTGCTTGTGGCAACTTTCATTATAATAAAGAGCACTTACTTTGATGCTTTGTTATCTCATATGTGCCTGTATAGTTTTACATCTAAGAGAGTTTAAGAAGTTTAAGAATTTGAACTGAGAATAATAAACTGATCAAAACCATGAACCCTCAGACACCAGATCGTTTCTTATTGTGAATATTTCATGGTTCAAAATCCTCAAACATTCTCACATCCCCATTCAGGCCACGGTCTGAATGTCTGCTGGTTGAAGAGAAATGAAATTCCCTCTCACAGCAGATCTGGCTTCAATTCATTTATTAATTCTTGTCTAAATGAATAAATCTGCTCATGCATATTAATAAGGAGAAGAATGATTAGTCTGAGGCTCTTTAAAAAACCTCTTCCACTATATTGTGACAGAAATAAGAAGTGTGTGTTTTTGTGTGGAAACAGGGAGTAACCAATATTTTCAGACCAATGGATTAAATAGTGTTCAATGCCCTCCCTTCATATCCAAATATGGTCGCTTGTGGCTCCAAAAAGCCATCATGGTGATGTTCAAATACCAAATCCTCTCTTCAAAACACTAAGAATGGGAAAGTAAAATACTGCGGTTACGTTCAAAAGAAACAAAAGTTGTAAGTAGTAGTGAGTACTGGTGTCATCAGTCACATGACATGAGATAACATTAGACTGCTTGACCACACGAGCATTGTTTTGTTTTTAGAGAATTATCTCCTAGGAAACACGTGTTACGTTATTTGTGCGTCATAAGAAAATGATTCATGGAGTTTCTGTTTTTACGTTGCTGATGTGTTTCCAGTGGACTCTGTGACTTCCTCTTCACTGAGTCTCAAAGAAAGTGTGTTTAAAACTCTTACACATTAATGAATAAAATCACTTTTATGGTGCGAGGACATTTTGGTTCATGTTTCGTGATCAGTCCTCTTGGATTTTTGTGGTTTCCAGATTTGAGCAGCTTCACCGAATGTTTCCTCTAAATAGTCCTCAGAAAGCTCAAACATAATGCAGTATTATTGTTTTTACCCATCATTTTATTGTATTTACAGAGCATTTTGTTGTTTTCAAGCAGCAGTTATTGTTTTTAATTTATCATTTTGTAATTTTAACCCATGTTTATACTGTTTTTCTCAACATTTCATTACTTTTCAAGCAGCATTTTATTGTGTTTACCATCATTTTATTGTTTAAATGTAACATTTCATTGCTTTTAAGCAACATTTTATTATTGTTTACCATCACTTTGCTATTTTCACCCATCGTTTTATTGCTTTTATTCAGCATCTCATTGTTGTTAAGCAGCGTGTTATCATTTTTACTATTATTTAATTGTTTTTACGCCCATCATAGTGGCTTCAATTAATTCAGGGTGCAATTAGTCCAATATTTACTCAGTTCTGGGTTAAAACAATCAAGCATTTTTAGTGTGCAGAAAATTGTCTGTTAATTGTCTCTTAATGAACAATAATGTCTCTGAATGTGTAAATCTGCGGCTGTTTGAAAAAGCAAATGTCTGTTTGTTTCACTTCATGTGGGGACATAAAAAATAAAAGATAGCGAGATATTTTAAACTGTGGAGTGTAACATGGCATCTGTCAGACCTGCTCAGCTGCTCATCAAGCTCTCCCAAGGGCTTCACCTCACCTTGAATGCAGGAAGAGTTTGCAGCGTTAACACACACACAGACACACACACTGAAAAACAAACTGAACCAATAACGTGACAATGAGAGCGACATTTCAATCTCAGGGTACCAAAGCACCAAATTAAAGTGCTGCTAATATTTCCAGTGTCAGACTGTTTCCATGAAAGAGGTTCACACATGAGCACAGAGACGTTTCGCTCGTCTCCGGCTGCCGATGATGTAACCTGTTGACAATAGGCTGCATTGATGAGCGAAGCCACAAAGCAGCGCAGTGTTTCCTCCGTCCTCCAAAGCAACAGCAAAACTTAATTGCATTTCACTTCATGAACTTGCCCCTGGGCTTTTAAATTTAATGTGGGGACAAACACTTGTAACAAAAATGTTGCAAAAAGAACAAAGGTGGTGAATAAAAAGCTGCGCTGTGCTGTGATTAGTGTGTTTAAATAATTAACTCAGGAAGGAAAAAAGCTGTTTGTATAGGAAAATATTTCAGTGTGTGGCTGTGTAATTACTTTTCAGTGCAAATCAAAACACACATGCACACACACACACCATTAGAAAATCAAAAAGTGGCTCTATCAACGAAAACACATGTGAAATGGAATAGTTTCCATGGTAACGATAAGTTTGACATCCGTAGAGCAACTGCCAACATCAGACCCCGCCTCTGACGGCTCCACGCCGAGCGTTTGACCACTGCATGGAAATAATTAACTTATCCAAACAAGCAAACAACAAAGAGCCAAAAGACTTTTGTTTGTTTGAAAGTGTCCCCGCTGACAAGTTGGACCTCTGCATGTTTAGTCCAGATAGTTGTGGGTCAGGTGAACACGGATGTGAAGGGTCAAGTCTGTGACCTACAGTAGACACGTTAGAGGCTTTTTGGGAACGAGGTCAAATGAAAAGTGAAGCGAGTCTTTGTGTTAGAAACAGTATGGAGGAAAGACTCAATCAATCTTTTATTGATTTATTTTTGAGAGAAAAATCAGGTATTAGCCAAAGAACAGATGATTAGATTCAGGGCCAGATCAGAGGATGGGATCTTGTCTGAGATTCATCCCCAAAAATCATCATTGCCTGTAAGGACCTGAATGTTTTAACAAAGATCACAGCAGTAGGGAACCAGTAGAGGTTCACTGGCTGAATTTATCTTCCCAGGATGTATTACACATGAGTTATTTATTCATTCCCTCTTATTTATCCTGTATTTAGGTATCGTTTGGGTGTTCAACCTTATTTTGTACTGGTTTTAAACTTCCTGTTATACCTCTTTCTTATTCCATTCTCTCTTTTATCTATTTTTAATCTTTTTTTTATGTCCTGATTTGTGACACCAAGGGTATTTTGTATTATAATCATGTGCTCCTGTTGGTTTGCTTGTTACATGTTTGTGCCTTAAGTGTGGAAAGGATGAATCTACACAAAGCAAAGCAAATCTACATCCTGGTATGAATAAAATAACCTGAACCTGAACCCGGGGGCAGCAAAGTACCAGCTGTATCTGCCTCTCAGCTGGAGATGATGAAGAAGAAAGAAGTGGTAGAGTACAGTCTATGAGTGGTAGGTACCA
The DNA here is from genome assembly GCA_900323345.1 of Pseudochromis fuscus. Taxonomy (NCBI): domain Eukaryota; kingdom Metazoa; phylum Chordata; class Actinopteri; family Pseudochromidae; genus Pseudochromis; species Pseudochromis fuscus. Next base: position 62,431 of record OOFC01048465.1, read on the forward strand.
ACTAAAAACAGTGAAATGCTTCTTTCTCACACCTTTAGTGGATTTTGTTGAAAATCTCCACACACATGCAGGATGATATGATCTGAGACCGTATGGTGGAGACATGGATGCAGCAGCTGGGTCTCAGGAAGTGCAGTACCACAGATAGCCACTAGATGCTTGCTCCAAGGACTCCAATTGACTTCAATTCAAAAAATGTTCAATTATTATGAAGTCCTCAGTCAATGACGTTTTTCCACAAGTCATTCTGAGGTCAGCTAATGCCAACCGAGGATCTGAACTAAAATCCTAATTAAGCAGATATTAGCCAGTATGTCAGCTTCATCCACTTTATACACAGTCTTTGGATCAGACATTGATTACCGTATTTTCCAGACTATTGAGCGCACCTGTCTATAAGCCGCTATTGAATTTATTTGAACAGTTTCATGTGGTCCACTCTGACCGGGTCTGATGTGACGACGCTAAATGTATCGGCTTGCTAGCTTGTAAAAAGCCAATAAGCTTTGTGCCACCGATACATGAGAAACACCGGTGTTTAAGTTCAAAGCATCGGAAAAAAGTAGCGACTTATAGTCCGGAAAATACGGTATGTCTCGGTGCAGCTTTATGCTCTGGTACTGTTTTCTAGTTTGTATTTGATATCCAGCTGTTGGCATGTTGTCATAAGGAAGTGAGTTATTCGGTGTCATGAGCATTAAATTCCCATGTTGCTCAACGGCACCTTAACGGCTGAGAAAGCCCAGCAGCCTCTTCACTGTCTTCATATCTGAGACCCCGTTACTTCATCCATTTCCATCAACAGTCTCTGGTAACACCTGGAGAAACGTTGCTTGCCTCCCTGTGCCTTGATCTGACCATGCTTACCTGACATGTACAGAAATAGATTTATTTTTTTTGTCCCATTGTTGATGTGTTTCGTAATCACAGTCTGAGCCGGGTGATCACTCTGTGTGATTCAGACACACCTTTCACGTCACAGGAAATCACACATGATCCATTATTAATACAAACATATTGATCGGTGCAGCTTTAAGGTCAGGGCTGTAGTGAGGGTAAGGCTGGTATAAACCTCCCGGAAATGAATTTCACAGAGTGAGATGTCGGCAGGTTACAGGTTCTTCTTGTGCACTTCATTCAGTCTTTATTGAGTCTAATTATCTTGTAATTGTGCTGTGGAATTAGACTATTAGTCCAAGTGCAAAGCTAATGAGGATAGCCTGTGTAATAATCAGCAAAGTTTTTATTTTGCATCAAGTGAATTATGTAACACTCATCATGGATACCTGCTGCTGTTCTCCATCATCTCCTCTTGGTGTTTGTTCCACCTGGTTAATTGTTTTATAAGTTTGAATCAGTTTTATTTAATAAAAACTCACCTTTTAGTTCCTCTGCTTCACATCTTGGGTCATGTTTTCTGCATCATCCTCAACAGTCCCAATAGTAATGTTTTATGTATATAGTAATCCACTCTATACACAGCCTGTGGTTTGAACTGTTAATGGTGTTGTGAGACAGCACAGCAATTAGACAAATACCTCAAAATAACACGTTCACACAGTGAGTGACAGCATCCTATAACAGCGTTGACAGTTATAATCATGGTGTGGAGTCCACGTGGGAGGAGGAGACCGTGCACGCGTGTCCCTGCACATGTGTTATTGTCACATGATGCCACCATGACAGTGTAGCATCTTTAATTCAACCGTGGTGTTTAGCTAAGCTATGAGGGACAAAATAGATGAGACAATGGAGTGGGAGAAGTTCATTGAGTTTTATTTGGACCTGGGCCTAAAATACAAAGATATTAAAACAGTGCTTGGCAGTAGACACGGGTTCGATAGTGACCCTTTCGCTGGTTTGCGCTGATATACTGGTATACTGGGAATAGTTTTGCAAGATCTCCCAAAAGTTCGTTCTGTCTTTTTGGTCCCCCTTTTTTTTCCCAATGTCCCTTAGGGGGGGCTCCGTAAAACCTGATCTTCACCATGGGCCTGTTATATATCTAACCAGATGACCATTTCCAAAAACTGACTGTATCTAGTGGCCGTCGGTGGTATTGCTTCACCGTTGAGACCTGGATGCTTTCCCAGTCTGTGGTCACACCGTGAAATCGGTAACACAGTGACAGTGGTCGGTGTCTGTGGGCAGCATCACAGGGACAGACGACATATGTGGTTATTTAGTTTGTGTGAGAAGCAGGGCAGGAGGTGTGTCTGTAGCTGGGCTGTGATTGGCCGATGGGTCAATGATTCAAGGCTGTTGTTGTACTGCAGGGTGCCACTTTATTTTAAAGACAAACTGCAGCTCTGTGGGTCTGCAGGTTAATATTTTAAATGAGTTTATGACGAAAGGTGGACTTTGCTTACTGGCTGTATTCAAGACACACAGAAACAAAACACTAACACAGCACAAAACAATGAAAATGGAAAGATAAAGTTTTCATTATGATCCTGGTCTTCATGTGTGTGTGTGTGTGTGTGTGTGTGTGTACCTATTCTGTATGTATGAGGGACCTGGGGCCAATCTAAGAGATCCTAATTTTCTAAAGCTGTCACGGCATCTCACCCTCGTTAGCTGGGAAATGGGGACGAGGCGGCAGGCCCTGATGGGATGCATGACGATCTCATTATAGGAGGAACCTTCCCCACTGGAGCGTAACAGGACAGGACAGGCTGTGATGGAGAGGTGGAGGGAGGGTGTTTGTGGGGGCGTTGATTGGAGGCTCGCATCAGAGTAGCACCACAGGTCCAGGGCAGGCACAAAAAGCCCTCTCCTCTTTTGTGTGCCCGCCAAGCCTCCATTGTTCAAACCCTCATTAGCACCAGTTTAGAAGAAGCTGTTGTGCAGGACAGGAGGCGTCAGTTTACAGCCGGCTCATTCACAGCAGAGCTCACAAACTGGGACGCAATCTCCTCTACTTTGCAAAAACTAACGAGGCAAGCTGCAGCACAGGACGGCAGAGGGTCGAGGTCTCTCTCTGAGACAGCAGCATGGACACTCCACATTATGGGATTGCAGCAATGAGGAGAGGGAGTTATGATGATGCTGCAGCCTCACTGCGCCCTGTGAGTATTGATCCGTTTTCCACTATGGCAGAGGTGAAGCAGGTCCCGTTGGAGACGACCCCTCAGTGTGACTCTGTTAATTGTTCCATGCTGGTGAATCTGACACAGACACCAGCATCGTGTTCACCACTTCCCATCGGACTGAATGAAAGTTACATAAAGTGACTGAGAAGGGTCTTTACTGCTTTTCTTCAGCTTGTGCAGGATGACACAAGTGACTCGCTGTCACTGAGCTGCGATTAGGTGAAAGGAAACTGGTCAGATAAGTGCTGTAGATGAGGACGTCCTTCAAGAATCAAATGAAACTAAGTGGTTATGTAAGCTCTAAGCTTCACACTGTGCAAACACAAACCAGGGCTGATCGTTATCAACACAGGTTGTTTTCTTCAAGCCAGTGTGTGTTATTTAGTCACTGGAGACTCTTATATTAATGGTTTGATGCAGTCATGCTGAGAATATTATGGAAAACACCACGATGTGCATGTAACAACATGAGCAGTTACATGATTACAGGGCTGTAAAAATGTCTGGTTATCTTGTTGCTTTCAGCTCTCAGATGTATCTGTCAGATCAATTTGCAGCTAGTTTGACCTCCGCCAAGGAAGTTGTGTTTTAATCTGCGTTTGTTTGTCCATCTCTGAGCAACATGATGGAAAACCAACTGAACTTATCTCAGTGGGGTTTTTTTCTTCCTGGACACAGATGGTATAACCGAAGATACAAATAGTGACATTTTGACCAAGATCAGAGGATTGGATTTGAAAAGAAAAAAAAAAAGAATCCAGAAACTCTCTTTAAACTCTAATGAGCGAATGCATCAGTAAGTGGGGGCTGGTAAAACCCCCCCACTGAGACTGAGAGAAAGAAGAAAGTGGTAGGTACCAGATTGAGAACAGTGAAATGCATCGAGTGACTTCTGTTGAGAATCTACACACACATGCAGGACAATAACGTTCACAATCTGAGACAATGTGGTGGAGAAGAAGCAGATCAGACCTTGGTGGAGGTTTGTGTTCTGTGTTGTCAAAAGTGATATATTTTAGAAGAAATTAATGTATAGGGTAAGTATGATTGGGTTTCCCCTGGTGAAGGTTGTGAGAGACGAAGACTCCTGTTGGTGCTTCATTTACATTTATTAAAGAGCTGCACCTCATGCAGTGTACAAGTCTGACAACATCGGGGACAGAGTCTTCAGCTTGTTATACTCTTCGCTCTGCATATCTGAAATACTCAAAGAGTCATCTTTCTCCCCAAAGATAGACATACACGACAGGAAGTCAAGTCTTACCTCAGTTGGTAAACTATCCCATACACAGAAACTTACAAGAGCAACCAAATACCTGCTTCTAACCTTCACACGGACCACATGTAGTATGACCTCTGAAGATCTTAGTAGAACAGAAAATCATATCATCATATAGACTCATCAGCTTCTATTGGCCGAATTTTCAAAGTGTAAACCCCAAAAATATCTTTGTTGGTGTTGCACCAAAGTTACTGTTGATTGATGGGGCTCCTTTTACCTTCATCTTAACCAGAGGTGGGTAGTACCGAGTTACATTTACTTGAGCAACTTTTTGAAAAAAATTACTTCTGTGAGTAGTTTTACTGAACTGGCACTGTGACCGCTACAATGTCCGCGTCTCACTCGTTGACTTTACCTGTGTTTACAAGCCTGTACCTTTAAGAAGGTGGATTGTGGGTAATCCTGGAGTGACGTATGAGGAAGCGGGGATTTTGTTTCGTAGCTTTATAGTTGAATCATTTGTGTTAAGAGCTTAATCACGGAACGAATTAACCCTTTAACCCCCGAACATTTAGCTGGTGACAGAAAGTAATTCCTCGGCCATTTGCAATACCGACGTGATTCCAGCTGATTCTGTAAGCCGACAAGCGGAGCATCTGCACACTACCGTAATGTAGGTAATATGTACGCAACGCTGTCAGCGGGAATTACATTGATAGGGTAAATGGTTGAAGAATTACGGTAAATTGATTTATCCTAGTAACTCTGGCGACAACACTGTACCAGAATTTGCACATTATTTTATATTTTTCTGTCTGATTGCACTTTGAAAAATAATAATAATAATAATAAGACATTATGTTCGAACAGTTACTCAGTCTTTTCAATACTTTTTTACTTGTACTTGAGTGATTTTTTTTTGGATGGCTACGTTTTACTTCTACTTGAGTATTATTATTTTGAAGTAACACTACTCTTACTTGAGTACAATTTTTGGCTACTCTACCCACCTCTGATCTTATCCCCACATTTAGCTATATCCCCTGCCTTTCTATAACCCACCTCAACCCCAACTTCACCCCTGTTTTCAAAGTTAAGACGTCTTTAGTAGGATCAGAATAGGTACCGACAGCATTGAAGGTTTGACTCTTTCCTCTTACCTCACGATGACGTACGTTCGTGCATCCAGGACTCATAGCAGCTGTAGGTACGTCACCCTCATCCTTTGTGTCCCTGACCTGGTCCCTCATTTGTCAGCGGTGTTCATGTGCCAGCCCGGCTGCAGAAAGAGAGGCCAGAAAGAGCTGCTTTGTCAAGTGTCCCAGCTTTTTGTTTGTTGTGTTTTGCTGTTTTTCTCTCCCTCGTCTTCAATCCCGCTTAACCCAATTTCTCAGTTTGTCCGGCAATTAGAGCACAAGAGCAGCTACAACAAGACGGGAAGCCTGTTTGTTTTCTTTTACGCAGTGTGTGTGGATTCCTGCTGGGAAAACGAAGAAGATTAAGTTATTATCACGCCAACGTTACATTTTAGTCAAAGCTCTGCTGTGCCGGCAGGGTTGGAGATCCTTAATTTTTGCTCATTAGTTGCATCCGTTCACGTGCTTGTTACAGAGAATATCTAATCACAAACTCAACATATTAAGGCATGAAGATGTGGTCAGGAGGATTTTGAGCCTGTTTTAGTAATTGGTGCCACACGGGCTGATTTAAGGTCTTTTAGAAACTATGGATCTGATCATATTTACAGAGAAGAATGGGGAAAAATGTCAGTCCTCTCTGGACTCGCTACTGTCAAAGGTGAACTCTTTCCAGAATCGCAGTGGAGTCTGTGGCTGGAGACAACTTTGAACGTCTGGCTTCAGCGGAGTCCACCATCAGAGACCTCCGTACCCAAAAGCAGGCCCTTCTGGACCAGCTCGATGACCTCAAGAATCGCTCACGGAGAGCCAACCTGCACATTGTGAACATCCCTGAGGGCAGTGAGGATGGTAAAGACCTGGTTAAGTTCATGTCGGAGGTGTTGATCCAGATTATGGGCCCTGACGTCTTCCCCGCTCCACCTGAGCTGGAGAGAGCACATCGTACCCCGACGTTCAAATCTGGTCAAAGAAAATCCCCCTGTACATTCCTCTGGGCTTAGATGACATGCTTGCGATCTCTCTTGTGTCGAAATTTCACAGCATCTGGGATCCTGTATTGTTGTATTTAGGTAAACTTGAAACCTTACCGGATACTTTATAGTGGAGAAAATGTAAGAATGATTTTATGCTTTAATACTTGCTTGTCATTGATGGATGTGAATAAAGATTAGAATTAGAAGAAATGAGTATAATATTGAAATAAATCCAACATTATTTGGAATTATTCAATCAGTGCAAAACTAATGTGTTTCAAGCTATAAAGCTGTTTTCAGTTTAAAAAGAACAACACACTTTACATTACTTCCCAATGTCAACATGAGCTTCAGTGCAGTATGTGGCTTGATGCACAGCACATCCAACCGTTGCTATTTTCACATTTCGGTCCCATCGGCACTGTCAGGATAATGTGTAAACCTTCGATAGTGAACAATTTCAGGCAATCAAAGTTGTACGCAGCTGAAAATCCATGTTTAACACAATTCAAAGCCTTTTCTTTGATGTTGTTCAGTCAAAGAAAAGTGGTTGAATTACCTCTGTGAGTGTGCAGTGTGTGTTCAAAGTGCTGGGTGTTGAACTGTCGCATGGTAAACGCCTCAGAGATGCAGCAGTGACACAGTACAAATAGAAAGTATAATGGTCCAGTAAAAGTTTTCCTTTATGAAAAATGTCTTTGTAATGTTATTGTCCCCTGATGCTTGTGTCTTACATTAAAGAGGAAATCAAGACATACCTACATTAATGCATGAAGACAGGAGTATGTGACACCAATAGTGGTTCATTATGTATTTTAACCCTTAAATGGGGAAGCACATGAGAATATCTGAAAAAATTAATTGATATTTTCTACTGTATCTTGGATAAAAAGGTACAATTTCATATTTTTGTTATGGTTTGTCCATTATTGTCAATTTAACATTTTCTCCTTGTGTTTTTTTTTTTGCTAATTTACCAACTTTAATCTATTAATTTGTTACTTTATTATAAGTTTGTGTACTAAATTTTAAGAAAAAAAAAACAAACTGTGTAAAACCTATTAATCTGTATGGATGGAGGGTATCCCTATTTAACGCCCTTATCCTCCAGGATGACTGAATATCAAGAGTTGTGGAAATGTAAGTCCTTATTTTTCAAAATAAAAGTACAAAATTGTCTTTAAAAAGTATAATTTCCCAAAATATAAGAAATCTGACAAACCTTTGTTCAACACCATTTTTGATTGGATGAATTATGAATTATGATGACTGTATGACAATGACTGTACCCCCTAACACACAGAAACCTTAGATATTTTAAGGGTTTAGGGTTCCTCTTTTTCAGGTTTTCAGTCCAACACCATTATTTCGTTAAAGCATTTCTTTGAAGGAATAAGTATAATCTTTGAAAGGCCAAATCATATTCGCAGGTTGAACGTCTTGAACTATGTCTGGAAAACATTGTTAGGCTGTGAAATAAACAATTTATCTTTTGAAATGAAAAAAAGTGGGAAAACATGTTTTCTCTTACTTTGTCTTCATAGATGTTGTTTCAATTCAGTTTGGTTTGATGGAGGCTGTTGGTGAACAGCTGTTGTGGTAATTTCACAAATGGATTTTCATAGGTAGAAGTCTGGGCTTTTAGAGCAGCTTCCTCACTGGACTTTACTCATGGTCATACCAGTGATTAACATTCACTGTGTATAGAAATGGACAAAGCAACTCAAAGAGATCGATTTTACCTAATTTGGAACAATTGGATTAATTTTATATCCCCTATATCTGGCTTGACTTTGAATGACTCTGCAGGTAAACATCTTGGTTGAACAGCTGAACTGATATCAATATAATACTTGACTTGTCTATTTTCCATGTAAGAAGCCATGACTGTAAGCTCCCAGCTCTGATTTGTGTTTTGCCAGTTCATACAAAAAATAAAAGAAGGTTTATGACAGCGGTGCCCAACCCTGGTCCTCGAGAGCCGCTATCTTGCATGTTTTAGACCAGGGGTGTCAAACTCATTGAGGGCCGAGACCCTGCAGGTTTTCTTCCCAACCATCTCTCCAGCAGCTCCCTCCCTTAAATTGAAGGAGGTGTTGATCATTAAAATCATCTGCTTTAGTGACCGGCTGGAAAGAAAACCTGCAGGGTCTTGGCCCTCCATGAGTTTGACACCCCTGTTTCAGATGTGTCCCTGTTCCAACACCCCTGACTCATACGATCAGCTCATCATCAAGCTCTGCAGTAGCAAACATCTAAGAACCCGTTTACATGGAGATGAAACGAATATGTCTCCCCCGAAAACAGATATTTATATCTGCATCCACACGAAAACGCCGAAAACGCTGTAGTCAATATGCCAGGCCTGTATGTGGCGCTGTAACGCTCCCACAGAAACACACCAAAACAAGGAAGACAACACGGAGCATGGGCATTAAACTCATACGAGGTAAAACCAACACCCACAACAACACACACTTGTTGCTCACGGTAGTTGTGTAGTTTCAAAGGATTTTGCTGTAGAAGCCAAAACAAGCCCAGTAGCTGCTGCAGCACGAACGCGACGCTGTGTTCGGCCATTTTTACTGTTGTTGTTGGGGTTGCACAGGCGAGTTAAGGGTCAGAGGCGGGGCTACAGCGGCAGAGTTTCAGGAGAATGCGTATTCGCCATCCACACGGACCCGGTTTCAAAAAGTATTGGTTTCGGCTGCCAGATCTACGTCTCCATGTGGACACAAGGCGTAAACGATAAAAAAATTTGCTGTTTACACTGCAACCCGTCTCCGTGTGGACGGGGTCTAAAACATGCAGGATAGCAGGTCTGGAGGACCACGATTGGGCACCACTGATTTAGATGTTATTAGCTAAAGTTAATTCTTGTCATCAGTGAATTGGTGAACCATCGGAAAAAAATCGAATTAATTAAGAATTCGAATCAAAAGGACCATAAACAACACAAGTCTCTTTAGTACAATACAAGCAGAACATAGGTACACAATATTCACAATATGCAATTTTCTAAACACAATGACTTCTCTCAGCATTTAGTCTGACCTTCAGCCTGGACTCTTTTCAGGAGACTGTAGTGATGTTGTATTAATATCAGGCTTCTTCTTTGTGAGCTTTACCATAGCTCAACCTTTTCACCTTGTTACCTTTACAAACACGTTGTTTATTGGCTGTTATCCTTCCACAAAGACCTTCCTCAACCAAGGATCTTTGTATTGTAGAAGGATCCACTTTGCCTCCAGATGAAGCTGGCAGATGATCAGTACCTTCCACACCTTTGTTTCTGCTTCACTTTCCCTGACCCGTCATATTTCTTTACAACTGCTTGAAAGGATAGCATAGCATTGAAACCTGCTCTTATGTACGTATCTTAGCAAGCTTGCAGGGAGCTGTACGAGATGTAAAGCTCAACACAAAAACAACTAACTGCAACCAAATGTAACTCAAACAAATACATACACATCATCTGATCTGCCCAGGAGTAGTTGCACTTAAACTACAGCTCAGACTCGAAGTATCGGTGTGGGCAGTATTGTAGTACTACTCTTACATTACCTGTTTTCTTGCAGCATTTCAGGCACTTGGCTCAGAGACGACGCTCAGCTCCATCTCTGGTCTTTGGGAAAGCTCTGGGCATGCCATGGTCTCCTATCAGGTACGTGCATCATTTCTTTCTTTCAGACTTTTTACCATTCACTGAGCACTTACTGACGGGTATATATATATATATGTATATCATCACACTCCCAATATCGAGCTGAGAGAGCAACTATGATCCTTTTCAATTGTGAGGGGACTTCAAAGGTTGTAGATCTGAGGAAAGAGGAGAAAAAATATAAATAGAAACTCAGTAATCACACTATTTATCAAGAAGTTTAATTATCTCAACAAAAGGTTGAGAAGACACTAGTTTCAAGTGTTTTCATTTTTTACAACTTTGACCCAGTTTCACTTTCTCGTCACTGCCGCCTCCAGCCTACAGATGGCAGCACACAAATCATGGAGCAGTCACAGTGTCTCACACACAATCTTCGATCTCCTCCCACTGGTTCCTCCCACGTGTTGAACAGCGTCACCGTGTCACCGCTGCAGGCCACACGGCCCACTCTGCTCAGGCCACAAACACAGATGTCCCCGTGGGGATTTACACAGTGAAGTTTTGAAACCACGCCGGCTGTAAGGGGCCGAGCTGCACGGACGACACTGATCTGTCTGCTCCAGAAAACCTTATTTGACCCTCTGTTATGCTTAGCTGTCAACCCTGAGAAAGCTGACCTTTTCTGAGTCTGACTGTTAAGTTAATCAGTTTGTTTTGTTTGACTGCAGGACAAACCAGCATCAATCTTACCTCTTATTTCCCAGTCACAACAGTTCTTTTATGCCTGACATTAAAACAGGAACAGGTCAAGGCAGATGGCCGCCCACCTTGTATATGCTTCTTTTGAAGGTTTCTTCCTATTTAAAAGGGACTTTTTCCTTTTAACAGTGAAGTGAACTAGTGCTATAGAAATAAAATCCAACTGAAGCAGAAGCAATTTACTGATGTTTACACTGAGAAAACCTTCAAATTCAGGTCTTATCTTTTCATGGCTGCTACTTTACAGCAGGGAAATATATTCTTGATGTTTTGTGTTTATTATTTGGCACAAAAAATACAATCTGTTTGAAAGATTTGGTATCTCTCAGTCGAGCATGATGAAGCAGTATGACCTCTGAGGAAATACCATATATTATATAGAAATGCATGAATCAACCAAGGCTCAAAAATGAGACCATTATTGAATTACAAAGCATGCAATACCCCAGACAGCCACTAGAGGCTGGCTCCTATTGACTTTAGTTAAAAAGCAACATATTTATTTATGAAATACTCAGTCAATATTTTTTTTTCCACAAGTCTGATGTCATTAACTAAAGTCAACTCTTCTTCTCAGTGATCCGGTCCATCTGCAAAATGATTCATCAGTAAGTAGATATTAGTCTTTATAAAGATTTAGGGGCGTGGTTAGTTTGATTGACAGGTGTGCTCTCATACACAGTGGGCAGTGACCTCAAGTTCAAGGGTCAGACCTGCCTCCTCAATCCTCCCTTGATGTCCAAATATGGTCACGTTGGGCTCCAAACAAGCACGTTGGACATAACACATATACAGTCTAAGGGAAATGTACTAATACAGTAAATAACAGGAAGCAATGGTTTGTATTTTACTTCTTCTAAAATATATTTGTTTCAGATCTCGACTATGAACTTTTCTGGTTCAAGCAAACTTAAAATATTAGGACTGAAACTATTACTGAAAACCCCGAGGTCCTTTCCTGTGGAACTTCATTTACAATTAGCCGACTTCATTTCGGAGTCTAATTTATTAGAAACCACTTTTTTAATTTACTTTTTTACATTTAACCCTCCTCACATTTACCAACATCTTTTATCTTTGGAGTTAACTTGCCCACAGGAATTTTAACCTTCAGAAAATTATTAGATTCAAAATTATTATCTGTGTTTCAGCTACTTGATGTTGCTACCTAAATATCACTTTAAACAAAACATTAGCCGCCATCCCTTCCCCTTGTACATCCACAGTATCTATTACTGTAACACCGGTTAAGTAACTATTGGGGGGGGGGAGTGCATACCACCATAAAATCTCATTGATTGACCTAAAATGTAAAGAAATATTGTTTTGGTGTTTTAAAAGATCTAAATTATTTTTTCATTATTTATAACACAGGTGCTACAAAGTGTGTACAGGACATTAAAAATATATTTCCATGTTTACCCAAATTTAAAAAACGCAAAAGAAATTGATATTAATTTTGAGATGTTAAACATTAAATGGGGTGAAATTGATCGGGAGGATAAAGAACTTTAGGCCAAAAAATACACATATTTAGATCTTGAAGTTCAATGTGATGAGACAGTCTTTGTGATAAAAATCTCATCAAATAATGATCACGTATGGTTTCTTTTATTCATTTTGATGGGCTGCTGGGAGCAGGTGGACGAACTTGACTTGATTAATAATGAGAACTGCTGATCAGAAACCTTGTTTGAAGTTATTATATCATCCTCTAAAGTCCGAAGCACATTATTATAAACAGCATGAGCTCCTGTTCACCGCAGAGCTCCTTTTCTTAATGAGAAAACACAGCATGGACCTTCAGCATGAAGAAAAAACTCAACATCAGATTGGTGTTAAGAAGCTTTGTAACTTTTTATCTGAAGGTTTCAGGTCAAAAAGCTCAGTCACTCCAGGACCCACGTGGTCAGGGCTGTGGACTCCGTTTATTTATCTGACGGTTAACCTTTTAAAGTCGTCATCAAAAGCAGTTTGTATTGAGACCACCGGAGCAACCAGTGGGTAGAAAAAGAGAAATGTCAGACACATCCCACTCTCACACCTGCACCCACTCACACTCACACACATCACGTATTTCCCTGAGTATGGTGGACTCTGTAGGTGCTGGTTTCACTATAGTGGGACTGCGACTGACGTAGAGACCCCCTCACCAGAAGAAGTGTTAATTAGCCGCATGAAGTTAGATATAATAGTTTGCACCAATAAGCCGGACATTATTGTGCAGTGGAGAGAAAATGAGATCTTTAACTACGTCCAACATTTTTGGGAACATGAGGTTAAAACTAACAGATAATTAACACACATTACGGTTTATTATTTCCACACAAACAACCAGAACTCCTCTTTACATTACAAAGCCGTCGCTGATGTTGTACTGTACTGTGACAGGAACCCAAAGAAACAATCTTTTGATCATGAAGAACACAATGTTGCAAAGAATCGCAGTTGGTTTGTTGTAACGTTAGCAGCGCTACAGTTGTATGGTACACACTGTTAGCGTGTACACACAAAGCTCTCCCACTGTTTTCTTTGCCGGTATTGTATGTGTCATCTTCAGAAGACCACAAGGGCACAGGGGTGACAGGGAAAGTACCTCAGCTGTCACGATTTGAATTTCTGGCCTGAGCTCAGAGTCAGTGGGAAGAGCAATCACCAAACACTGGTTTCATAACCATTTTAGAACAAACAACTCTTACTTGTCTGATCTATACCTACAAACTGTTTGAGAAATGCATGTTACTGCAGACATCAAATAATTTAGTCAGGCAGTAGAGAGTCCACAATGTCACCTGGGATGTGGGTTAATCCTTTCAATAATAAATCAAAGAAAAGTTACTAAGTTGATTTACTCCAAAAGGAAAACTAAAGTCCTTTTCTTGTTATTTTTAGCTGAACAAATATCCAAACTTAAGTCAGTCAGTTAATACCACTGCATCTCTCTGCCTCGTGATGAAATCAGATCACATTATCGACATGATATTGATCTGTCAGGGTGGGTGATGCTGTCACGCAGACATATGACATTTATCTCCAAATTAAAGCATTATTTCATATTGTGTGATATTTGGAGAAAGATCGCAGTGTTGGAGGCTATTGATTAAAACATGGTAATATTTATTAATGCAAAACAATTGGCAGTTATTCTTAGATGACTCAGATTACAACATAACCACCAAATAATAACCAGAGTGACACCTGTGAGTTGTCGCAGCATCGTTGTTGACATTTAATCGTATCACACTTTGTCATTTAGTTGAACAGGTTGTAATGTCTACTTGTCACACTACACAGTAAAAAAATGTTGCATTGTCTTTACCTGGAACTGGGTAAACATTGGACTTACTACATGATGGGTTGAAATAACCCAGCAAGATTAGTTGTGTTTGGGTAAAGTATCAGGTAAAAACATCAAAATAATGACTAAAACAACAACATAATGGGTAAAAAGAACACAATATTGTGCAAATAGTGTGTAAAAACAACAAAATAATGACTAAAGCAACAACATAATGGGTAAATAGAACACAATATTGTACATCTACTTCCATAATGGCTTTTCTTTGAATTTAAGTGAGTTATAATCTTTTATAATACTGAAGTGTAGAAATCAAAATGTGTAATAAAGTCTTTGTGGTACGTCTGTCATGGACTTGGTTGGATGATCCCCTAATTATAACCACTGGGCAGGTTCATGAATACCAATTCAGATTTTATCCATCTGCTTTCATAAGTCGCTCATACAAAACCTTACACAATGTGTTACACAACGATTTGAAATTTTTAAGGAAACTGAAGCTAAGAAAACTGTTACTATTCAAACTGAAGAGGAAAACAGCTGGTGTGGTGAACTGTGAAACTGCCATGAACCCAGTCTGTCCATCAGATTAGTGCAGTTGAGACAAGTGTGATCTTCACCCAGGTCTCCTTCAGGCAGTGACTAGTTTCAATGGTTACAATGTGTATGCTATATATAATCTATCTATCTATCTATCTATCTATCTATCTATCATCCCGACATGTTCCCAAAATGTTGACACTTTATAAACTCAAAGTGTAAACCCTAACCCTCTGAAGGCAGGAGGATACCGGTCAACTGTTTCCCTTACTTTAATCTTTAATCGGACCATATATAAGAAACAGATGAAGCAACTGGATCTCAAAAATGAGGTCAATGCAGAGGTGCAAAAACGTGCAATACTCCTAATGGCCACTAGAGGCTGGCTCCAAAAAACTGTGGCTCCTACTGACTTCAATTCCAAAATCATTATTTTCAGTCGGGAAATACTCAGAGTCATTGTGATGTCGTTAACTAAAATCAACTCAATCATAAAAAAAACCCCACAAAAAACATCATTAAATAGATATTAGGCTTCATTAGGGGCGGGGTTAGTTTGATTGACAGTTAAACTAGAGTCTCATGGACATTGGATAAAGTCATAGGGTTCAAGGGTAAGACCCGCCTCCTCACTCCTCCATTTATATCCAAACAATCAACATCGTGACGTTTAAATACTAAATACTTCTCCTGGCTTCAAAATGTGAGTCTACAAACCAGCATGTGACATCACGTTAGCTTTGTCCATTCTATAAACAGTCTATGATGCTAACCTAAGCAAAGCAAATGGCCCTGACTCCAACTTGAAAGTTTTGCCAAGTGCACTGTGGCCATGAAAAAACTATTACTGTACCAATAAACTGCACTATTTTGAAGAGTGAGTTTAGACATAATCTCATCACCATATTGGTTGTGATCTGTCTGAGGGTTTTCCCTGTCGCTGTTTTGTTTTTTTTGGGATGTGTGTCACTGGTTCAGGGAGGAGGCCTCCTGCTGGGTGACTGTGGAGCAGAGTCCATTTGTCCTCGGCCTCACCAGTGAGAACGGCGAGCTGCTGCTGGACGAGTGCGTTCAGGTCACAGAGGGCACGAAGACCAGGGAGAGACACCTGTTCCTCTTCAGCGATGTTATTGTCTTCGCTAAACTCAAGTAAGACACTTGTTTATACTCCGGTGTACATAGTGGTGATCTGCTACTATTTAGTAAAATGTGTAGAAAATGAAATTAGTTTCCAGTCCAGTGACTACTTTAAAAGAAATTATTCTACTGAGAGAAAATATATAACAACTGAAAGAAAAAGGAAATACATGTGCTGCTGCTGCTGCTGTGGTTTTTAAGCAACTTTTAACTGAGAAGTGTTTTTACAGTTGGAGTGGAAAAGTGAAAGAAGAAGTAAAAACAATCTGTGTGTTTTTGGACTGCACATTCGGACTGTTGGGGAATCTCCAAACAATACAGATGCACTGCTGTGTTTTCAGTCACTCTGACTATTAAAAGACTGGAAGAAGAAAGCAGGGGGGGTTCCCTCTCAGCGAGATCACAGGAGGGGAAAACACAATAGAAAGATTAACTCCCAAAAAAGTTATTTCTAATTTAACAAACATTTTAACCCTTAAATCTTTACTCTTTGGTATTATTATTTTTAATGGGAACAAAGAGCATCCTCCTCTCTTTTTAAGCTGGGGGCCTAACAACACACCGAAAGCCTAATCTCTGACAACAGTTTTGAGTGATGATTTTCTGGAGGTCAAAATTGCTTGACCCCAGAGATATGAGACAATGTGAAGATAACAGACTTCCAGTGATTGCAGGAAGCAGCTGCACGGCTCAGTCACACCTCTGTTTGTCACAGTCGGTGGAAGTTTTATAGTCCTCCTGAGGGGGAGGACAGTCACACTCATCTCTGTACCACAACCTACCCACTGTTCCTGTAGGTTCACACAGCTGGGACAACAGTACGATACAGTAAACACACTCCGGAGGCTTTCTGAGTCTCTCTCTCTCTATATATAAATGAGCGATCGTTACCTCTACAGATGATTGTACTGTATGTGGTGCTACTCATTGCTCATCTGGGGTTTTTTTTTTTGTAGTGGAGAAATACACGAGGTCCCAATCTTTGAAAACAATTAAACGTCTGTGTTTTCAGTGTCTGAAAGAATAACTTTAAGTATGTTAGACTAACAACTGTCTAACCCACACCCAGAAAACAATCAATAAGATGTTATCTCTAATCAAGAAAATGAATATTTCACTTCATAAAATGTTAAACTGTTCCTTTAAATAAAGGCAAATTGGTTTGTAACAGTTAAAAATATGTAATGACTAGAGAATTGTAGATTGAAAGAGAGATTTTGAAGTCTGTGCCCTATAGTGGGTTAATGGAGTGGGAGGTGTAAATAACAAGATGACGTGTGAAAGCCCTCAGGGTGTGTGGTATGATCTGCTAACACTTTCCTGTTTGTCAGATTACAGGTGATCAACTCAAACAAGAGTTCTTTCCAAAATCTTAAATTAAAAAAAATATTTAATGATTATTTATTCACCAGAAGAAGAAATATTTAATATAGCTTAACTGGTTTAACAACATAAATGGGAGACACGGTATGCTAACTTCATATAAAAGTTGACTCAGGGCCAGGAAAACATAACCAAACTGTGCATAAATCGCTGTGTAAATATCAAGTATTGAGAATTAACAGTAGGCCCCTGAAGTACATTAATCGCTCCATGTTTACTTCTCACAGTCTTCCCATCTGGTCACTTCTCCCTCTTTATTTTTGTATCCTAACACCTCCTGAAGCTGCGAGCTCAGTCCTCCTCTCCGAGCAACAAGTGTGTGTTGTATGTGTTGTTTTTACCATAGACTTAATAAACAAATACAACAATTATATCTGGGTTTTTACCTTTCGCGGGCTTAATGCGCATGCTCTGTGTCGAACGAGTTTAATGCGCATGCTCCGTGTCTTCTTCTTCTGTTTTCTGTGGCAGCTTCACAGCGCCACATACAGGCGTGGCATACTAACTACAGCGTTAGCAGCGTTTTCGTGTGCATAAATTATGGTTTAAGAGGAATTTTTTTGTCTCCGTGTGGACGAGGCCTGAATCTGCTGCACTCTATCAGCACACAGACACACAGAGGTGAGCGGGGTGAGGTCTGAATAATGCTGTTTAAAACACACATGTGGCTGGATGAAGGGATTCTTGTTCTTCACCAGTCAGTGTGCGGCTTTTGTTGCTTCTCGTGTTTTTACGTGTAGGAATCAATATTCCATTTGTAGTTTGAGAGGGAATTTTAGATCTGTTTGGTTTGATGGTAGAAGTTTCAAAACATACTCCTACATGATGAATTATTCCTTTTATTCTGTTTTTATGTCTGTGTTCAAGATTTTTACAAGTAAGTAACTTAAAAAAAAAAAAAACCCAGTTTCATCACTGTGAAGATCAATCACTGCGACAGAAATTTATGGAACTGAAACCTGCACAGAAACCAAATCAGAAAGGACTATTTATGGGATTTTGCTTCTGCATCAACAGGTCGACCGCCAGCTACCGCCTGAAGCACCGAGTGAGCCTCGCGGACGTTTGGCTGTACGGTTTTGAGGATGAGCTGGAGGAGGAGGAGGAGGATGGAGTGGTGGGAGATATTGACCTCAGGGTGACCCTCGTCCTGGCCTGGGCTCTCTCTTTTTGTCTGGTGTGTTTTCGGTGAGAAATCACACAGCCGATGACTCACATGCAGTGCTTGAAATGTTGATTTATGTACCCTTTAATGACTGGATACACAAACATAATCATCCTTTTGATTCTCCCTTGTACACCCAAATCCTGCCTGTAACTCTAACACTTAACTCCAAAACAAATTCTTGAAGATATTGGACACACATATTACACAGAGTATGTGTTTCAGCAAAGACAGACCAGATAAACACCCACACTAATTAATTCATCCTTGATTTTTACATAAAGATCTTTAGACAGTGGGTGGAGTTATCTCCTTTCATCTCCAAATATGGTCATCTTTGGCTCCAAACAACCAACATGGCGATGTTCAAATGCCAAACTCCTGACTTCAAAATGAACTGAGTGACATCACTTTGACTTGGTCCGTACACAATAAGTAACTGTTTTATAACACTGATGCTCTACAGTAGTGCATAAATGTGTCTTCTGTGGACATATTAAGGCTCTCAGGAGGTTTCTCCGACTAACACGGGCAACAAAACAAGAGGGATTTCAGTCAGGGAGGAAAACAATAACAACAGATTTGCTGTGCTTCAAAATGCGAGTCACACAAGCCAACCGGTGGTGTCATTTTAGTTCATGCAGACATAAACATACAAACTATCAGCTTTCTGTTTCTCATTCTCTCTTTTTTTGCCAGTCACTGTATCAGAGTCACCTGAGGCCTTTCTTGTAATGTGCCTACATGTAGTAAATGATCATATGATCAACGGCCTCAGTAAAAACAGGGAAGTAGCAAAGAGAAAGTCCTCACAACCGTGTCATGAGACTAAACAGGTTGTGAAATGGGAAGTGTTGCGCTGACCAGTTAACTGATCTTCATGTGAGGGGATTAACGTCAGCCGGCTTTATCTAGAAACACTGACCTTTACCATAAAGATGAAGTTGAGGAGAAAACACTGCTTCATGCTTCGTCTAGACATCGTTACCAACTAAAAGAAATGAAATTTTCTCTGATGTGTGTTTCTGATCAAAGCCTCTAAATGACACCAGATGAGAAATGCCTGATTTATAGCAATCACTTGTGTTATTCACTGACTCCCACGTTTCTCGCAAAGTAATCAAACCAAGACGCTGCTATTGTATTCCACGAAGATGATGAACAGCCTGGTGGGTTTTGAGTTGTTTTTGTTTGAAAATGAGAAGTCCCTCCTGCTCTGATTGGACGCTGGGACTCTGGTAATGATTCAGTGTGTGAGAGTTTCATTCCTGCTCACACTCATGGAGACGATCATGGAGGCCACGAGAAATCACGTGCTTCCTTGTTGTCACGGTTTGCTGTCGCCCGTGCCCTCGGCCGTACACGCCGCTGTGAAAAAGCACCAGGTATTGATTTAGGTCAGTGAAGGTGACGCCCGGCAGGTGTACGCGTGGGCACATGCATCTGTTTCGTCGTCATGTTTCCACTGGTGGACGTCTACGAGGAAGTGGAAGGTGTCTGGTTGGGGCCCGCCGTGACGCTGCATCCTGTTCCCATGACTTGAGTTACAGTTTCCACCAGAGTTGTTAAAAGAGACCGAGCGTGCACACTTCGCCTCATTCCTCCCACTGTCATCTGCCGGCTTGTCTGTTCCCTCTGTGGATTAGTAACTCGTACCATGCTGTTATTTTGCCCACAGCTCGCCTGAGGTGAAAGAACGCTGGTTAGATACACTTCACAGGTAAGAACCATAACATTGATACTATCACGAAGCTTTCATGGAAACAGTAAAAGCTGGACTGTGATTTTTTCATGCTGCACTCACAGAAGTATTAAATTTCAACTTGTGTTTTAAGTGAATTTAGACACATTTTAAGCGTTGACATGTTAGATAACAAGAGACTGATACCCCAAGATAGCATCTTCCTCTATGAATAAATTTAGTTGCTATTACTCATAATATCGCATTGAAGCACCATTCATTTACAGTACCTTCAAATTACAAGCACTGTGTTTGTCGTGATGCAAAACCTAAATTAAAACTAAATAAATATTGCAATCTACAGAGAGTTTAACATGTTTGAAGGCAACTACTGCAGATCTAAGAAAATTTATTTGTTCACGTTACAGAAAAATTAAAGACACAAAAGCGAGGGTTGGTTGTTCTTCTTCACCTCCGGACGTCCTCATGAAGGTGTTGAGTGGCAGCATCGCAGTAAGTCCTTCACCGTTCACTCTGCCACAGCCAATACAAAGCAGCATATTAAAAAATAAAGAGTGACTAAATAACATCTCTCTATTTTTTTTATTATCTTATAGACTAAAACTCTAACAGGAGGTGGCATGGAACAGTTGATTGAGTATCCAGTTGATGTAAGTAAAAAAAACCATCTCTTCGGCTTCTTGTGATAAAATATGTTCAAACAACTGCTGGCAAAACACACCTGCACCGTTTCCGCTCATGCAACATGAGACAACATCAAACAGATACTGCAGGATATATATTTATGCAGATTCTGAAATTATATATTATATTTGACAATTAGAAATGATTTATCTGACTGATCATTGGCCTTTATAAGTTTGCAATCCATTCATTTTTCTCTAACTCATTCACGTGTTTGCAGGCATGAACGTTGAGGGTGTGTGGCGTTGGCCAGTGACAAAAAAAACCAAAAAACCCAACCCCTCCCTTCTCTCTTGTGCTTACATAACCAAGTTCCTCTTGCGCGCTCATCACCATATCATTTTTTTCTATATTTTGTTTCCAGGGTGATGCAAAGATCTCAGCTCTGTCAAAGCAGTTGAATAATCAAGAGGACAGACAGACGCAGCCCATTGGTGAGTTTGAAAGTGCCAGGTTGTTGCACGCGTCTCTCAGCGGCAGTTTTTTTGCTTGAGGGAGGGAGGGCCTCGTAAAGTGTGCCATGTGTAAAGATGAGACCAAAAAACCACAGAGGCAGAAAAGGGGAATCTAGAAACTGAAGTTTAATGTTGTTGGCACTCAGGCTTTGACTCCTGCACATCTGTTGTTGCACTAATTCAAAATCAGTTCATTGAATATAAAATGTTGATGCATGAAACATTTCTGCTGCCATCAGAAACCAGGTGGAACCTGGTGAGGAGGCTCAGGAAGGGCTCCAGTTTCATCAGCAAAGCATCTCGAACAGAAACTACAGACACCAGGACTCAGCTGTTCGGACAGCCCCTCGGCAAGATATGCCCCGATGAGTCCTCGCTTCCTAAACCAGTCACAGTAAGTTGCCCTTTGACAAATGTCAAATTAAATGTCAAGTCAGCAGTTTCCAACAACATACAGTGTACATTTTTATTTGTTTGAAGACATTAGCAGCCTTTGTTTTTAGCCTTTAGTTTAATAGATGAACCTCTCCTGTCAGCATAAATTACCTACTTCTGGGTTGCACCTAAACGCCTCTCAGGATTTGTTAATGAGGTCAGGAAGCCATGCAACCACATGAGCTGCAACACTAAATGCACCCAAAAACACACACACGGCCTGTTTTTGTTTTTAAAATGGTAATCACCACCTCCACCCTCCTCCTCCTCCTCCTCCTCTTACCAGGACTTGCTGATGCTGCTGAGGAAGAAAGGCCCGTCCACAGAGGGAGTGTTTCGGAAGCCGTGCAACAGCAAAAACATGAAGGACATCAGAGAGAAGCTGAACAGCAGCGTGGAGGTGGACGTGGAGGGTCAGCCGGTCGTTCTCCTTGTGGGGCTGCTCAAAGTACGTTTCTGAACCTGCTATAAAAGTCACCCATTACATATCCTACTGCTTCAAATTACTTTTTTTTTTTTTAATACTAGCACTACCTATACCACTCAACTGCAAAACCACTTTTTAGTATTACTATTATGATCATGTGATACCGACCACCGCTGCCACAACCGCAGATACTACTCCAACTGCTGCTATAGTAATCACATCTTTTACCAAGCAGTGATACTTAAATACTTAATTGGAAAAAGTATTGGCATAAAAACAAATCTTCCATATGATAATACATACAGTGTATTTATGATGCAGATATGCACGCTCCCCTTCAGTTACACAGCACAGTTGAGTTAATAATTCCTATTTCTAGTGTCTAATCACTGCCTCGCTCTTGTTTCCAGAGTTTTCTGAAGGAGCTTCCTGGCAGCCTGCTGGTGTCTGAACTTTATGACAAGTGGATGACGGCTCTGGACAATGAAGACGCCCAGCAGAGAGCTCTGGAAATCACAAAGTAAGCAATCGATACCTGCTAATGAGTCTAGTCAGTGGCATTTACCTGCACCCTTTCATGAATGGTTATGTAGTCAAAGCAAGCCATTTTTTTTGGGGGGGGGGGAGTTTTGCATAACATCCCCAGCGTCCTCCATTTGTAGGCCAAACATGAACCACTTCTCTTTTTTTTTTTTAAGTCTGTGCTCTCTTTAAAAAGGGAACAAAGTTTATATAACAAATGAGCGCCAAGCTAATCTTCCTGTTTTTTTTTTTTTTTGTTTGTTTTGTCTTTCCTCCTTCCCCTTTTTTTTTTTTTTGCTACCCGCCAACCAGAGTGGTAGATCTCCTTCCGGGACTCAACAAACTCCTCCTGCAGCACCTAATCTGCGTCCTGCATCACATCCTCGAGAGCGCAGACATCAACAAGATGGACGCCCACAATCTGGCCGTGTGCATCGGCCCCACGCTGCTGCAGCTGGACGACACCCCCCTGGATGAGCAGAAGGAGCAGATGCAGAAGGTAGATAGTCTTGTTATGATTATACTTTCTCACTTTTGGTGCTTTGAAGCTTTGTGGTTCAGAGTGCAGAAAACCTCAACGGGTTTCATAAGTCAGATTACACTTGCGCAGACTCTTGATGCCTGTTTGTTTTGTTGAGTGCTGATAGAAAACAAGCTGCACTGTGGCTCGATTGTGTCTTGTTTTCAGGATCTAATTTTATATTTGGTTTTCATTTGACTCATCGTGTCTCTTTTTTTGATCTGCTGCAGGCCACAGAGTTAACTCAGTTCCTGATTGAGAATTATGAGGTTGTGGGAGAGAATATCCCAAGTCTGCTGGACACAGATGACGGTAAATTAACACTCAAGTCTTTGTTATTGTGTTTGTTTAGAGACTGAACTCAACAAGCCCAGTATTTTATACTCTAGTAGACAGCAGTAGTAGAGTGACATCCTACTCATGTGTTCCTTTCCCCTCTCTTCAGACTCCCTGTCCTCCCAGCATCACGACTCTGCGTACGACAGCACTGACCCAGATGGAGATGGGGAGGCAGGATATAATGCCGAGTCCGAACATAGAGAATGTGACTTCTCTTCCTCATCTTCCTCTCTCGGGCCCAGCGCAACCAACTCTTCTTGGCCATCCGACCCTATCTTCAACACGAAGCCAGCGTTCAACCGCCGCTGCTCCGAGCCCATCATCCTCCTCTCGCCCGATCTGGAGGGCCTGCGCGGCCACACCCGGAGCCACGACGACTGCTCGGTGGAGAGGAGGGACTTCGATGAGCAGCCTCTGAAGAAGCAGATCTCAGACGACTCGTTCCTGCTCAGAGGTCGTGGTGGAGCCAGGTCAGTTCTGTCTTTTCCAAAACTGAGCAACAGCTCCAACACGGATCTGCTGCCCTACATGGGCAAGGACTGCTCCTGCTCCTCCCTCGAGAGCGCTGCCTCCAACCAATCGGAGGGCTCAGTTTTCACCAGTTCCCCAGTGGGGTCCCCAGGATGCCCCAGGAGAGCAAACACCACCAACCAGCCTGCAGTTGCTGCAAAGGCTCAGCAGGACATTGCCAGGCCAGATGAGAAGAGGCGCTCACAGTCCATGAGAGTAGCCACTAAAGTCCTGATGAGGACCAGGAGCTTAGGAGCCTTTGGCAGGAACAGCCTGAAGAAAGACTCTCAGAAGGAAAACTCCTTCCCTTGTGAAACGCTGCAGGAGGACTCACAGAGCGAAGCAGATCCACCGGCCGAGCCTCTGCACAGGCCGCGCCCTCTGTCGGCCATTGAAGTGTTTAAGCAGGTGGACAGCAGGCAGCCCTGCAGGCCGCCATCGTACGAACAGGCGGTGCAGA
>OOFC01048465.1:86820-121193 GCA_900323345.1 Pseudochromis fuscus
CCCCCACAGTATCGCTCAATGACTGTACATGATGCCGTAGAGCTGGAGAGGAGGTCCCGCCCATCCTCTGTAAATTATGACTTTCCATCTGCCTGCCCTGTCAGCCAGTACACGTACAACCAGGACATAACCGGTGCTGTCGAGCGACGGCTGCCCTTCCGACAGAGAGCCATGTCCGAGTCTGTGTCCGCAGGCCGCCACGAGGTCGTGTCACGGAGATGTAGCCAGCCGGTGTTCGAGGAATTTTCTTATGCCAAGGAGTCTTATGTTTGATTGACTTTGATTGGACCAGACTTAAAGACAGAAAAACTTCACAGTTAGAAAAGGGCCAGTTTTTAAATTGCACAGTTAGCAAGCTTCCCTTTGCTTTTATTTCTTCAGGGCCTTCAGT
Organism: Pseudochromis fuscus; assembly: GCA_900323345.1. Lineage (NCBI taxonomy): Eukaryota > Metazoa > Chordata > Actinopteri > Pseudochromidae > Pseudochromis > Pseudochromis fuscus. Next base: position 87,212 of record OOFC01048465.1, read on the forward strand.
CATGGATTTAGAGGGCGGAGTTCCCACATACAGTGTTAAATATGATTGGATTGCATGATTATTTCTTTAGTGGCCCTTCTCCTTAACTTGACAGCTATGTTTTTTGTCTCTACCCACTGAGCAGCTCTGTTGTCGAGGAATGTTTTTATGAAGTCCAGTTGATCTTTCACACTGTTTCACTTTAAATGAATGTGAGCTGTGCTGCCGCTGTGGTTGCACGTCCTTAGTAGTGCTATTAAGAGTACAAAATATTAAACTACATAGTTGTTATGATAGGTAGGCTATCACAATGAAGCTATGAACACACAGTTTACTGTGTCTAAAATATGCTAGAAGTTTTTATGTGTTGTTGAAAGTTTTGTTGCCATGGTGATATGTACAGTATAGCATGTTGTGCACATTGTTTTTTTCTTGCTTTTTTGTGAATGCACTTCACCTCGCATGGCCTTCTTCTTCCACTACATTAAAGCACTTTCCTTATGATTAACTATGCTTTTTTAAAATTGTATGCTAAGATGTAAATAAATGGTTTGTAGATAACTGCACGAAACAATGGAAGAAAAACAATCCAATAAAAGGAAATAACAAGATGTATAAAGTGTCTTCTCTCTCTCTGCTTCCATGAGACTATTCTGTTGCAAATGAATGTGGATGAACTGATGTGGTCGTTGATTGCTCCTCAGTTAAAGATCATTAGTGGCGGCACTAATGAGAAAATGGAGAAAAGTGGCTCGTTTGGCTCCACTTCTCTCTGCTAGATGTGTTGCGTAACAGAAGCTAACAGGCCTCATTCAGAGAACAGCATGTTCTGTCGCATATGCTAAAACAGAAGGAAACCAAACATGGTCACATGGACGGATTTGGTTTTTCTCTGAATTGCTGTTCCTCTTGTCTGTGGCTGCGAGATGAGTTGATGCCACCTCTTCTTCCTTCCTTTCTAAGTCATTTTAACAGTTTCCTTCCTCAACAAGTTGATTTAATTCAACGCAAAACTGCTGAACTTGAGCTTGATTTAGTAAACTTAAGTCAGAATACTGAGATAAACAGCAACATCTGCACAATATAACTCAGGAAACTAGTTTGTCATGATGTGTGTTTGTCACAAACACTGGTCTCTAATACAGTGTCAGACGCTACAAACAGAATAAAGTCACTAATTACGGTAGGTGCTAATTGTAAATAATATTAAAACTGGAAAAATATTTTTTATGTCAAGGTTCACCCTGTTCATGTTATGACTCCTATTCAACACCATCTTTAATCACACCATAGACAGTCTATGAATCACACTTACAAATGTCTGAAGTGTGAAAGGAAACGTCACATGGTTTAATTTTAAATAAATGAGAAGACACTTTAGTTGCACACACAGACACTTTGACTAAACACTAATGCAAACATTTTAATTTGATTGTTATAATATTATATGAAAACGTAACTACAGCTATAACTAACAATAACATGTATTAGTATAAGTTGACTAATTATCCACTGCACTGGTACATTAACTATAAAAACATAGTGAACTCTGTCTGTCGGCAGCATGCTAACATGGTCACCATGACGATGCTAACATACTAATGGTTGTTAGTGTGTTTAGCATGTTAGTGTGCTAACAGTTAGCGCTCAACACAAAGGCCTGACTGAGGATGACGGGAATAACTTTTGCAGGATTTTGGTTGCAAACTTATAGAGCCCCTAAAGTCCCATAAAAAGTTTAGTTGTTTTGTTTCTTAGGCATGCAAGATAATTAACTTAAGTTATTGATCCTGTATTAGATGATTGCATTTTATTAATGGAACAATAACACACTTGAGAAATCAACTATTTATAAAGTTTTAAACACAACTTACCCCTGTTGTCTTCAAACTATGGACATAACATGCCTGTATGTGCACATATTACAGTAACATTCATTCAGTCATTTTTTGTACCTACTTATTGAAACTGGGTCAGCTGGAGCCTCTCCCAGCTGGCAATGGGCGAGAGGCGGGGTGCACCCTGGAGTGACAGGGGTCTACAACTATGGTCTTAGAGAGCTGCAATCCTGCATGTGTTAGATGTGTCCCTCTTCCAACACACCTGATTGAAATGACCAGCTCATCATCAAACTCTGCAGAAGCCTGATAACGATCCTGGTCATTTGAATCAGGTGTGTTGGAAGAGGGAAACATCTAAAACATGCAGGATTGCGGCCCTCGAGGACCAGGGTTGCACACCCCTGTCCTGGACAGTTCGCTAGTCTATTACATGGCTAACAGACAAACAGACAACACCTAACGAGCATGTCTTCAGACTGTAGATTGCATGCAGAGGAAGAACTTGCAAACTTGACACTTCTTGCTGTGACTGTGCCGCCCACATATTAACATATTGATAAAAAATGATTATGGAGATTAACACATGGATCTAGTGCACACAAGATAAACTGTTGATTTCTTAATAGATTTATACCACAGCAGTCATCTAATATAACATCCATAACATCTGTGTACAAGATTTAAAATAAAAACTTTTTGCAGGACTTCAGGGCTCTGTACAAACTTATCCAACAACTTAGATAAAAGGGCATAATAATAATAATACTAGCATTCACCTCCTGGAGACCATGAATTCTTGCCATGCTGCTAATTTTATGGTAAATTAATCCATAATATAATTACATAATTCAACATCTTCAAATTGTTTATTTTATCTGACCAACAGTTGAGACACTCCAACAAAAAAAACAGCAAATCCTCACATATTACAATGGCACACTGTAATTTTTGATGGAAAAATAATCTGGACAAGTACTCAGTTATATACATATGAAAAAGTTTGGCGACTAATTGTTTAAACAACTTAGATTTTGCATTTGCAATGTACTGGGTGTCTTGGATTTCCAAAGAATACATTTATTTCACTTTATTTATGTTTTACGTAATGTTTTTTAGTGGAGTACACGTTCATCAACAAGCATCCACTCAACTAACAGACCCTTTATTTGCAATTTCATTTCCAGGAACTACACATACATAGAAAATTATCATCATCATAGTACTTACATTGTTGCTGTGCTGCTTTTTCATTAATTATGAAAGCAAAAGCTGTACATAGCATGTGATCAGCTTGTCAATGATGAGTGGTACTCAATGTTTACTGATGCCACGGTATATAATACTTAATTTTCTAATAAACAAAGATGAGGATTATATAATGATTACATGCTTAGAGAATGTCTGGTGCTTTATCAAGTCTGTCTCTTCTATATTCTTTAATCATTTATTCTGAACATACAATTTATTTACACATCCCTCCACAATACGTTTCCATTGAAAATGTTTTCTGAAGCCTTAGATTTTGATTGAAATTATTAATTTTGTTTAGGAGATATACACATATTTATTTTATACTTTTGTGTTACAGTCAATGCAAAGATAACAGGAAATTATTTTGAAACACCGACACACCTGCTTGCATCATCCAGTTCCTTTTCTTTTGCCAGTTCATCTTGTTGTTGGTAGACCTGTTTTCTTGGTTTATTGATCCTGATTTACTCCCTGATAACTGCTACCCTTGTTTTGACCAGCTGCCTCGCTTGTTTGCCTGTGTGGACTGCCTCCTCACACCAAGTTTGTTCATTTGAACACTGATTCACTGAGTTGTTTGTCCTTGATCTGTCTTCTGCAGTGTCTGCATTATGGTCTTTTATCTCTTTGCTGTAATAAACACTCTAGCAACACTCAAGAGCTTCCACCAACAAGTTAAGGTCAGAGAAGCCAAACCTGGGGTGAATAAACAGCTCCAATATGCACCCAGTGTGGCTCTTTGCACAGGCTATTCAGGTGTAAATATTAGGATTTAAATAATCATCATTTAAATCCTCTTTTTTCTCATGTAGATTTAGGAGCTGGATAATAAGATGTAATGTTCAAAGAGAGCTAACAAAGGGGATAACAAGAACAAGTGTCTCGTTATAAGAAAATCATGTAGGAATGATTACAGCAAGAGAAAAAAGTGATTTTTAACTTTAGAAAAAGCATTATACTTATTCAAAAATGCATGTGATTGTACCATTAAGTGTAATTATTATTTTTTTAACCCAAAAGCTTTCAGCCTCATCTCATGAGTGTCCTCAGTGGATGGAATTTGCTTGGTTGCTATGGTGATTCTTTGTTGGTGTGAAATTTGGGGAGATCGTGTATTCAGGAAACTCTCGCAAAATCGATAGTTAGATAAACAGATGGATATAAAGAGTAGCACAGATGTTTGACTGTTGACATGAATGAACAATCAAAAACTGGGAATTACAAGCTTCAGAAAAAACAGCTGTTCAGACCTGACGCATTGAATTGCTTTCATGTGTGTCCATCCCAGTAACATTGTGTATGTTGTGATACTGGCTACAGTTTTTCGCCTTCAGCTAATACCTCTGATTAGCCTCAGTGCACTAACAGCCTCCATTACCACTAGTTTTCCACTTACTGTACATTCTGTTTCACTAATAACTTCTTTTGTCCACATAGGTGCTTTGGTTGCAGCATGTGCCAGCAGGATGTCACACTGAGACAGTGTTGGACAACATTCACAGTCTCATTTGTGTGTTTTAATAAAATATAGTATTCAAGCTTGTGAATCGTGTAGAATTGAATCAAGGCGTAGAAGATGATTGTAAAGATGATGTGGGTGCTCTGATACAGGATGAATATATGGCAGCATGCCCTGCTGGTTGCATAACAGTGTGGCTGCCTGTCAGTCAGCCCTAATGAGAAGAGGCTAATACAGTGAGCAGTTTACCCTTTAACAATGTGTAATGATTTGTGACAGCTGAAGCATGAACAATAAACATGCACAGAGGAGACCAAATCCTAGCCCGGGACTACACAGAAACCATTCGTTTGATTAGGAATTCATTATTCCTTTTTTGTAAAGATCAAAACACATGACGTAGCTCTGGCATGGTTTTCACCACCGGCTGCAGCTATATTTGGCTGTTTATGTATATATAACATGCAGTTTTCACTGAAATGTTATATAATGATCCTTTGTGCCGATATTCAAATAGTCTAAAAGGCCTCTTATGCAACAAATCAAAGAAAGAGAACTGGAGCCACCACAGAGTTGTCACCTTTGTCCTCGTACAGTTTAGTGTCGATTCCGGTGCTCTATTTTTCTCTGACACTTTCAGACTTTTTGTACAGCTGGTGATGTGCTCTGTGGTTTAGCATCAACTTGAGTTTCTGCTTTTTACTCAGTGCCGTCTGGTGCCTACAGTTCAGTGCTGGCTGTAAGCAAAACAAATGTGTCTTTAAGTGCACTGTGGTGTTTTGCTTGTATGTACACAAAACAAAGAACAGAAAGTAGCAACAGATATCATGCCTGCATCAAAGCACACAATGATATTCAGTTTTGTAACTTCTGATTGTGTAACTATGACTATAAGGCCAGAATAACAACTCTAAAGGTAAAGCTAACACTGATAGTCAAAGATAAGAAACTGAAGTGCAACAGGAGAGTGATGTCACCTTTTGACATCTTTGTGCAGGATGTGGTCCTTGAATCAGGAGGTTATACTCAGAAATTCAACAGTGTGTTGTAACGGTTTTCATGCAAAACCTCACAGTTGTGCACAAAAGTCAGACAAAAACATTTGTCTTAGTTATAGTTTGGTTACAGGTAAAAAAAAAAAAAGTTGGATAGTTTTTCTTTTTTTCACTGAGACTTGTTGATTTCTTGACTTCACAAAGTTTTGGAAGGTAGTAACAGTTCTAAAAAGTTTGATCACATTCAGAATTTTAATAAACATTTAATAAACAAATAAAAATCTAGACATCCACAACAGGGCAAAGGTTGTGATGTAGTAGTAGGAGGTGTCTTTTAACAGGAGAGTAGTAGGGGTGATAGTACTAGTGATCTACTAGTAGTAATAGTAGCCTGGTAGTAGTAGTTTTGTACTAAAAATCTACAAGTAATCCCTTGGATTACTTGTAGATTACTTGGAAAAAGCCTTGGATGGTTTAGTAGTAGTAGTAGAAGTAGTTGCAGTAGTAGTAGAAGTACTAGTGGTGATAATCTTGCAGTGGTAGCAGTGTATTAGTAATCTTGTAGCAGCTGTAACAGATCAGCAGTGGTAATGTAGTGGTAGTAGTCATGTATCAGCCACAGTCTATGAGTAGGCATTAGTAGTATTAAACCATAGTAGTAGTAATCTTGCAGCACCATAGTATTAGTAGTAGCTGTAATAGTCTAAAGCGAGTGTTAGTAATAGCCTAGCAATAGTAAGTTTAGTAGTAGCAGTAGTTATCTAGCAGTAGTAGTAATGTAGTTATAATAGTAGTGGTTGTTGTGTTCTTGTAGTAGCAGCAGTAATCTAGTAGTAGCAGTATTGTAGCAGTTTTAGTAGAATAATGTAAGCATGAATGTGACAGTAGTAATCGAGCAGTCGTAGTAGTAGCAGTATTGGTAGTAGCAGTATTCTTGTACCAACTACTACCATTCTTGTAGTAGTTAAATAAAAAATATTTCTATATCATATAATATTTCTGTATACAGTCTATAGTTGCCATGGTACAGAAGCTCTAAAAAGATATAATGAAATAAATTTTATTTTCTAGTCAGGAGTAGAATGAGCTGCACAAAAGTAACAGCGCCCTCTTGGCACTAATGGTGGTCTGAAAAGAAGTGACGTCACGGCCGTTGTATTGGACTTCCTGGAGACGGTTGCTACAACTATGGATCTCCTCCCCGCTGTGTTGTCGGTTTGTTTGATAACTAGCTAAGTGATTAGCAAAAGCATCTGTTGGTTTGTGACGGTGTCTGAAAAAATGGCCTTTGCCTCATACAAAGATCCACACGGAACGTATACTTTCTCCAGCCGTCCCCGACCCGTGGAGACCCGCTCCAAATACAGAGACTCTCCATCTGAACAGTACGTTACTTTGTATTTGAAGCTGTAATGTTATGAGTTTCTAAACACCCCTGCACACCATGGTAGTTTAGCATATTTACAACTCAATTAAAATACAACAATTGATACTACTATAATATAGACTATGGCTAAAATATAATATAAACAAACAAGCAGCAATGTAACTGTAACATGTAACGTAACTCTAGAAATGTAGTGGTGTAGAAAGTAGAAGTATTTGCTTATAGATGAAGTGAAGTAATGGTAAAAAGTACAGACAACCAAATGTTCTCAAGTGAAGTACAAATACATGAAAAATGATTTTAAAAAAATGATGGTGATAATCTAGCAGTAGTAGTAACTAAAAGTAGTAACAATAATAACGCCAGTGATCCTTACTTTTACTTTACAGCAGTGGCATCACAGATTATACACAAGGATATGTTTTTCATCATCAGCTTTATCTCAAATGCTGAAGATACAGTAGCTGCTAATAAGCAAATTGCATGACTACACTTTATTTTCCCTTGACAATGCAGGACAGAGCGCAATTATGGAAACATTATGTATGATCGTCGTGTTGTCAGGGGAAATACCTACGCCCAACACATCATACCAACTGTGAGTATGAGTTATCTGTTTTCCTCTGCTTCTTCTTTGGACCGCTTTGTTTTAAAATGTGAACCATCGTCCACCCCTGTCAGACAACTCAGCACGACCTCGCAGAGATGCAAAGACAACAGGCAATCAGGAAGAAAGCCATTGCTCAGAAACGGGCCAGAGAGCAGTTCAGACCCCGGACTCCTGAAGCCCTGCAGGGCAGAAAGCACATTGATGTACAAACAGGTCAAGCATGCCTCTCGACAACACCAGAATATATTGTGTTTTTGATAAACCAGAAATGTGTTTTAATAGTCTGGCCTTTTTTGTTTTTAGAGCTTTACCTGGAAGAATTGAGTGATGTTATTGTAGCTACAGACATTGAATGTCAGACTGATGATTTCCTGGACAAACCTGCGACTCCGCTCTTCATCCCTGCCAAATCTGGGAAAGATGCTGAAACACAAATAGAGGAGGGAGAGGTAGGTTGTCCAAATGTGAGATAGAGATTAAACTATTCTCCTGCTGCATGTAAAAGTCTAATAATAGTTGCATAATATCTTCTATTGTAGTCAGAAAATGGCGTCTTTTATTCTGTATCTTGTCAGTCTCCCACTTACTGTGAGTATCCTCTGCAAGCTGTTTGACTTTGACAGGGAGGTGCAGCCAGTGCTGGAGGTCCTGGTGGGTAAGACGATTGAACAGTCTCTGCTGGAAGTGATGGAGGAGGAGGAGCTGGCCTGCCTGCGGGCCCAGCAGAGGGCCTTCGAAGAGCTCCGAAATAATGAGCTGGCAGAGGTGCAGCGTCTTCAGGAGCAGGAGAGACGCCACAGTGAGGAGAAAGTATGTGATGTCTTATGAATCTGCTGCTTAATAACAATGCCCTCCCCAGTCTGCCACTTCTGAAAATGCAGTCACCATTATGTTTAATAATCAACATTCAGGTGTCAAAAGGGAACTTTCATTTCTTTTTACTTGTTCTTTCTGAGTCCTGAAAAAATAATAATGTTTAGATGCCTCTTACCTGGCAAACGTTAGGGGAGTTATTTGACAAAATAGCCTCTGTGAATATGTGTGATGGAGGTGTTTGTAAGAAATGGTTCCACCAGGTGCACCAGTACCAATCCAACAACTGCTGAGAGGCTATTTGTTATGTTGCCATGGAGATGCTATCAAAACAAACCTAGTCCAACCATGAGCATTAAAGTATATTAATTTGTAACTATGTATGCATGTTTTTGTCTGTGTTGCTAAGTGCTCATTGCTGTGGTGATTCTGCTCCGTGTTTCCTAAAGACCAAGAATCTGGTTCTGCATGATGGAGGATTTTTTTTTCCTCCCAGGAATAAACTAAATAATAAAAGCTGCATTTTGCACTATTGAATTAATCTGATAGATGTTAAGAACCACAGTTAGATATAAATATGTTCCTTCTGACCTCAGGCGCGTAGAATTGCGCAGCAGAAGGAGGTGCTGGCGAAAGAAAGAGAGACCGCGGAGAAGATCGCCGCCCGGGCGTACACCCAGCAGTACCTGGCCGACCTTCTACCTGCAGTGTTCACCTCTCTGAGAAACCACGGCTACTTCTATGACCCTGTGGAGAAAGGTGACCCTCTCTAACTTTCACCTCTCTGACACATGAGGGCATCACTGCACTCACCAGCACTGATATCTCATGGATTCTGTGATGTAATCTCTATTTCTGTGCATTAAGGTTTTGATATATGTGTCATCTTTTTGTCATATTTGTGGTTCGAATTTCCAGATATTGAGACTAATTTCTTCCCGTGGCTCATGGATGAGGTTAACAACAGGCTGCAGAGGAGATACTTAGCAAGAGAGCTGCTGGACAGTAAGAGACTCTGATTATTTTTAATATAATTTATGATTATATTGTATTATTTATTTATTCTTTAATTTTAAAGATCTTTTTATTTTGTTTTGAAGAGAAATTTGAATTGTCTGTTTAATTTTTTTCTCCACGTTTAATATTTTGACAAAGTACTACACCAAATCTTAGACTACACCATAATTTTAGCATCAGCATTTATTTTTAATCACTTAGCTTCAAAATTATGCACAAACTGCAAGGAACATTTATCCCTTCAAAAACTCAAAATTTGTTAAAAAAAAAAAAAATCAACTGATTCTGCAGCATTTACTTCTACTACAGCTCTAATTATATATTTTTGAGCTTTATGACTAAAAAACAAACATTGTTATGAATATAAACACCTTCTAAGCTGCCACAGGTTATCAATATATTCTAGAGCCTGATGTGTTTGATCGTGTCCCAGGACTCCTGGGTCATCAGGTCATAGACTTTGTTGCACCACCATCTAGTGGTGCTGGTTAAGCATTACAGAGGTCATGTCACCCAACAGTTGAGCACACAGAGCAGACTGTGACTGAAAACTGTTCATCATGTGTGTCTGTGTGTTTCAGATATCATCCATGAAATCACCCAGAAAAGACTGGAGGCCTTCAAAGAGCTGGAGACGCAGCCTCACACATCTGACACATGAACAGTTTCACAGATTGTATGAATGTATTTATCAAAAATAAACTTTTATTGACTCCATGAGTTGTGGCTGTAGAAACATAATTGGAGTTTAATGTGTTTATTTATTTATTTTTTTCACCTGTGCTGGGATATTACTACAGTACATTTCAGTGACTGGTAGTGAATTTGAAAGAAATGGAAAATGTACAGGCTTTGTCATTGTCTTTGTACTCTGTATGTAGAATTTTAAGTATTTCTACTACACAACATGAAGAGATGATGAACAAAGTAAGGTTCTTCATTAAAGTTTCATTCTTAATGGAAAATAAAGATTATACTTTACAGTCTCTAATACTTTCAAGCATGCAGCATATTCATCAGAAGAAAGGTCCTTCCTGTTGCTGGGTTTCAAACATACCAACCAAAGAAAATGAGACAAAATCACAATCTATAAGACGTTTGACAGAGCAGGTGGTTTTGGGATATTCCAGATATTCAGAAGACCATTCAAAGTACCTCACTAGGAATAAATCTATTTGCATCTGGCATCACTCTACAAACAGTTCGTCCAGATGCCACCGGTAGGCAAATTCAAAAGTACTTTGCCTTGTGCAGACATGCTATTGATCTGCTTGATTACCTCACTAACAAAGAAAAAACATAATCTGTTTAAGTGAATGCTGCACCACTATATTATACTGCCGCTACTCTTTAATTCTTTTAAATCCAAATGGTGGATTTCTATTCTTCCAGTAAATCTCGCAAACTTTAATGAAGTGTTTTATCACTGTACAGGACATTTTATTCCACTTGTTTTTTTTTTACTCAGGACTCCTACATGGAACTTAATTGTACCATTGGACACGATGTCCTGCTGCACATCACGGCATGTTCTTAATACTATAATGTTACACTGATTACTGTGCAGGCACTTTACTGCTGTCGAACTGGTTCAACCAACACTTATATTGTACTTACAAACATACAAACACACATTCTCACTAAACACATCCACATTGTGTTGCTCTTATTTAAAGGATGTAGGTGAAGATCTCTAATTTCCCTTTGCGGTTGTATTTTGCTTTGTGCCAGTCCAAGTTAAGGTCACCTTTTATTCAGGTTAAGAAACTTCAGGTAATAATAGGGTGGTGGTGGTGAATAGTAAAAGCAGTAGTGGGCAGGACGGCCACATCACTCTTTGGTTTCGTATAATGGTGAGAAGTAGGTCTAACCTCCGATATATACGGCTCTATTTTAATCCCGGCGTGTCATTGGTCAGCTCACCTATGACGCCGCCCCTCTCTGTGCAGCGCGCGGGGCGGAGGGCACGCGCCTACTTCCCCCTGTGAACACGCACACAGATACACACAGGAAAGTTTGTGCGGCTTTGTAACTGTACTGTGGACAGGTGACACCTCGGTATTTACACTGAGGTTAAAATGTGATTCATCGAGACTCACAGCCTTTGCTAACAGCTGCTTTATGAATTCGGTTCTCACAAAAATAAAATATTTAAAGAAGATGTGTGTGTTATTTACTGTTGCTATTGAATGTTGTATATGCTCATATGTACTAAAATGCCTGTATTAAATAAAAGACAAACAAAAAAATTGCAATATGGCATTCTGGTGTTACCAGTATAGCTTTTTTTAATCTTCATTTTAAGCCTTTAGAGATACATCCACTGGTACAGTTGCCAAAAATACTGTAAAATAACACAAAATAAGGAACTCATAAAAACACACAACTATTTCATTTGTAAAATTTGATTTGTCGCTTTAATTTGACATAAAATCTTGTCTTATTTTTGGCTTCTTAGTTATTTTTTAAGGTGAAAACAAAATATGTATAAGCATAAAATTCTCTTTAAGATTATTCATAGTTACATGTACTTTATGTTATGATTTTAGGTAAACGGATGTTGGAATTTTATAATAAAGTTTATTACTATTTTTTGGTGTGTTTTTTTAAAAGGAAAATGTATATTCGTATAATAGTCCATAATACAGATATAATATAATAACTATGGTCTAATATACAAGATATTTTTACAGTGTAGAGGCTAAACCCAGCATTATTGTAAATAAAAGAGACAGATCACTGCACCTGATTAGCTATAGTATTATTGGTTTTTAAATATTAAATTTAAAACAGCATGTTTTCATCAGAATAGAGAAGTATGATTAGAATACAGAGTACAGAAGAAAACATTGGTTCACTGTTTAGTTTGCAAGCTTCATGCACGACTATCAGTTTCCATGGAAACAACCACCAAACATCATTGTGCAACTACACTCTAGGTACTTTTTACCCAAAACTGGGTAAATATTGGACTAACTCCAAGTTAGGTTAATGATAAAGTGAGTGTAAAGACAACAGAATGGAGGAAAATGTATGATGAAAACAGCCAAATGTGGGTTAAAACAACAAAAAATAGTAAAAACTACAAAAATACAGGTTAATAACAATCCATCTGCATCTGTTATCCAATCCTGACCCAGTTCTCGGTCCTCCCAGCATTTTTAAAGTGTTTACAAATATACATTTTCTTTCTTGTTCTGGATGTAAAAACCACAGAAGTCCCTTGTTGTGTGCGGGGAAAGACCACTTATTGTTAAAACTCCCCTACATTAATAATGAAAGTGTTGTAAGTGGTGTGGGGAAGTCCCCCTCCAGGTCCGGACCCTGTGTTGTGAACCTGTGCCCCTGCAGCCTCCCGGTGGTGACAGCAGGCTCCCTGGGATGGGATGAGCGCCATATTGCGCCTGGCTGAACAGAGGGCGGGGGAATCTGCAGGCTGCTGTCAGCTCATCTCCGCACCAGCTCCGGTAAGACCTTTAATTTTCATTTCATTTTCACCTCAGTGTGCACCACCGGCTCCGTCCCACCGACCCACAGTACCGCGAACTGGAAGCTGCGCAAAACACACACTTTTCGCACTTTTTCCGCGCACTTCTCCGCAGCTCTGCACAAAGGAGGCAAATCTCCCAACAACAGGTGTCTGTGGGATTACAGAGGAGGATGTGCACATGAAGCCCCAGCACACAGACAAGAGACATCACAGCCTGAGCTCAGCAGCCTCCGACTCAATCTGTACACCTGCTTCTCGGTCTGTTGTTGTTATTATTATTAAATATTACTCGGGGAAAGGTGGAATTTTCTCGCGTGTGTTGGGTGTGAATCGTTTCCCTGTCGCTGTGGGTGTGTACCCAGCGCAGGCATAACCCTCCCGAGGAAATAATACTCCCTGTAAACCAGCAGTTTGTCACCTCACACTGTAACCTCCTCTCTAATTGTTACGCTGTGGCTTAAAAAGGGAATATTTAAATTTTATGTTGTAAAACGCAACGTTGTTTCTTCTCTGTTTAAAGCGACGCGGCGTGAAAAGCCTCCGTGTATCTCCATTTTTCGGGTGTGGGGTTTGTGCGCAAATAAAGGCGTCACATTATAAGGCTAAAATCACAGAGACGGGTGGGGACCGCGAGTTCATCATAGGTGGGTGAGGCACGTTCAGGACCAGATGTAACCTGCATGCTGCCTACATGAGTCAAGGGAAAACTACAAGGGGGCACTTCCGGTATTGATTTTCAGAACAAAACCCTGACAAGGCGGATTTTCTGTTTCCGGTGACATCTACGAAAGCTCTAAAAGAACATGATTAAATACATTTTTATTTTCTCAATTTTGCTGTGATAACGAGTTAGTTTCAGTGGTTTTCTGGAGAGCTTGAGTGATTTTTTTCTTGTTAACCCTAGAAAGCAAAGTTTGTTTTCTCAAGATTGTATGATAATTTATCTTATCTCGAGAAAACAAAGGTCGTTTTGTCTTGTAAGAAGATAAATTATTCTATAATCCTAATGTATACAATAATCTCTAATGCCTCTATATGAAAATGTCATACTTTACCTAAGACAGATGTTTGTGTAATGTGTGAATGTTTGTGGTTGGTTTAAACTCATAGACCGTGTATGGAAATGGACAAAGCAAGTACAACCTCACCCATTGGTTTGTGGACTCTCATTTTGAAGACAGGAGTTTGGCATTTGTTTGGGATCTAGAGTGACCATGTTTGGATATGACTGAAGGAGTGAGCAGGCGGGTCTAACCATTGAACCCGAGGTCAATGTCCAATGTGTACGAAGCTCAACTTCAGCGCTGCTCTCGTTGGAAACCAGGCCTGTCAATCAAACTAACCACGCCCCTAAATATTCGTCTTGTTGAAGCCTGATATCTGTTTACCTACATTTTTTTTTTCTGATGAAGCACCAGAAAAAAAAAGCACTGATAATAAGAATTAACTTCAGCTAGTGACATGAGAATAATTTGGGAATTGAATTGAAGTCAAGAATTTTTTGGAGCAAGCATCTAGTGGCTGTCAGGTGTATTGCACTTTTTTTCAATCCTTCATTCTTGTTTTTGAGCCCCGCTTGTTTTGTCCATTCCTACACACACGGTCTACGATTTTACAAAGACAGATGTTTGGTTTCAACTTAAATATGGCTGGTAGTGAGTGGAGTCTTATTGTGAAGGCTGGGTGTGAGCGCCTCCTGTGCCGTGCCGCTGGGGCTGCTGGGAGTTGTGGTTTCAGTCGCCGGTGATTCATCCTGATGACTGTCGCCTGCAGGAGTGTCGAGCAGCTCTCAGTCCGGTTTAAGTAACGCGCAAGTGGCTGAAACTCGTTTCTCCTCTTTTCTCTCTCTTCAGGAAGGCGCAGAGAGAAGCGCAGCCGCACGGAGAGCAACTCTCTTCTTCTTCTTCTTCTTCTTTTTTATTTTATTTAAATTTGACATCATTTATCAGCTCCTCCTCGCCACAGAGCCAGGACAGAAAAGGACAGAAAAATGCCCAAAGCGGTAAGCAGCAGCTCTTTGTTTTTTTTTATTTATTTTCCCCACTCACTGCTTGTTGTTCATGGGACGACCAGTCTTTAACTTTAACATTGGCAGGTTACATTTAATGCGATTACAGCGTCCTGAACCAGTTTGTTCTTGTAATTAAATAAACTTTAATTAAATTAAAGTCTGTTAAGATGTGGCACAGTCAATATACATTTATACTGATGTTTTATAAGAGTGTTATATTTACTGTACAAACTGAAAGTGGATATTCCAATTTTATTCCAATTATATTTGTTGAGGTCTAATGTGTTTTTTTTTTTATTTTGAATAATAATAACTGTGTAGTGAATGAGCTAGGACTTTAAACTTAACAGGAACAGTGGGAATGAATATGTAGTGAAGTCATAGATATGTAAAAGCAGTGTCTCTGTTAAAGGGGAATGCCGCTCAAATCACATGCTCTTCTTATAGCCTGTGGGTGTCCCACATATACTGGAACACTTTGCCCCAGAGCTAAGAAACAAGACTGTTGGACTTCATTTCCAGGCAGTGTGTTTGACTTTTTATGTGGTTAGAGTGTAGGTGGACACACGATGGGTGGAAAATCTCATGTTTACGTCCTCTGCAGTTTGTGATGAACACAGATGTTGGATTTGGGGGTTGCTCTTGACTTAATGTTGGGTTCTTGTAGCGTTATTGAAAACTTGGGAAAAGTGTATTTTTGTGAGATTGTTTTATGAAGTTGGCCTATATATTTATATATTGAACAGGTTTTTTTTTTTGTTGCCTTCAATTACTCCTGACTCACTTTTGCCCCACCCCAGCTGTTACATACTGTACAGTCGCACATGGTGACTGCACATCTCTCCCTCAGCTTGGAAATTTCTGGTAGGCACGTGTGTGTTTTATTGAATGAAGGAAAATGTGATGGGCATGACTAAAGTGTAGTTCCATATTTTTCCACCTCACACTGAATAAAAGTTTTTTAAAAAAGTGGAATAGAAAATCAATGGATAAATCATCACATTCAAAGAGGCAAGAAAAGATAAAAAGGGAGTGAGAGGGTGCAGCTGTCAGGATGTTCACATCATTATGAAGTTGAACAGAGCAGTATTGTGATGACAGTGACTGAAGCCAGCGTCATAAAGCGTGTTGTCGGGTTTGTTTAGAAAGCGTCCTGGGGTTGTCATGAGCGTCGCCGTGGAAATGACATCATTGCTGTCTGATAGCAGCGGCACAGTGTTGCCACAAAACAGCATTTTTGGACAATAATGTCAGAGTGTTTCTTTTTCCATGATGCCCCTATTTAAAGTTTGTGACTGTTCAGTGACTGGACTCATGACTCACCCCAGACTTTTACAACATGGTATTAATATTATCAATAGGACACTAAGTCTGTTTTAATGAAGCTGTTTCTTTGATGCCGTCTGAAGCTTCGTGCTTTTAAATTAATCCCCCAAATGCTGAGTCTGACTTTTAGCATAGAGCTGATATGTAAATAAGACTTAATATGTTGGAGGCTTCTGTGAAAAGCGTGAAATTAGATTAGTGGTGTGAAAAGTGTGAGTGGGCCAAGCATGTAGCCAGAGACATCATGTAGATGGAGGAACAGTCGGAGGTCAGGAAACAACACTCAGAGTGAAAGTCAGATAAAACCTTATGCTACACAGTCAGCTGATTATTTCCTCAGTTAATCCTCAGTCTGTGTAGTGATAAAAATAGCTTGTTTTTTGAATCAGCAGACCTCAACACATGTAGAAACACTGTAGAAGCTGAACTTAATTACAGTAAACAGTTTCTTGTTTGTTGGCTTTTATGCTTTACATGATGTAACTTATGATGTAGCACCTGTTGAGGTGTTTAAAGTATCTATATTTGTCCAGAATCATGTCAGGAATCTTTTTACTACTTATATAATACATGTTTTGTTAATTTTAGTGCCAAAAATAACAAAATGACAAAGGATTTTCTCAACTTTAAGAATGAGTTGTTACTAAAATGTCATTAAAGCAACAGGAAAGTCTTAACAGACATCATTAGATTTTACAATTTTATACTTTTACTCAAAATAAATAGAAGAATTTAAGAAGATGCACTGAAATAAGTTCAGAGAAAATGATTGGAAATGATGGGTTATGAACATCTAGAAATAAACGAAGTAACCAGGTCGCTAAAGTGAGGCCAATGTTGAAGTGTGACAGAGTGCAATACTACCGATGCTACCTCCAAAAACACTGGCTCCAATTGACTTCAATCAAAGTCAAGAAAAGATAAAAAGCGAGTTCAAAAGATCATTTTCAATCATGTCACTCAGTCTCTGAAAATGAATTTATCATTGAGTAGATATTACGCTTCACATTGAGAAATATATAGGGGCATAGTTAGTTTGATTGACAGGTCTAGTCTCCAGTCAGGTCCATCTGAACATCGTTTCATCATTAAGTAGATGTTAGACAGAAAGACAAAGATATACTGAACTGAAATCTCAAACACATTGGTCAGTGTCCTTAGGTTTAAGGGTCAGACCTGCCTCCTCACTCCTCCCTTCATATCCAAATATGGTCACTTCTGGATTTAAACAACCAACATGGTGACGTTCTGACAAACTCCAGGTTTCAAAATGCGACCCCACAATCCAACAGATGACATCACGTTAGCATCATTCATCTATATAAACTCTGTGGTTATGAGATACCTTCCATATTTGTGATGTCCTTGGTTCGAATGTCTTTTTCTGACCTTTTCCCTCATGGTTGAATGCCACCTCTTATCTGACACGATGCTCAAATACCCCCAGAAAAAAAAAGGTCAGCATGATAAATTCTTCAAAGGTTGTGTTATATTTGAGTCAAGACACTGAAATGTGAAAGTATTTGTAACTGCAGTCGCCTCAGAAGCAAAGATCAAAGAGTATAAAAGTGTGGACTTTCCTTTTATTTGACTCTAACTGGCACAGAAACCTGCAGACAGTCTGAATTATTACAGTTCAGATGCTTGGCGTGGTATCAAACATTCCAGCATTGTGTTTTTATCACAGGACTCAAACACCCGGGGGGCAGGAGCTTGGACCAGATTTGAGGAGTAGTGAAGGCTCCTGTATTGATGCTGCTGTGACTCATGTTTCACTTATCTGAAGGACACATTGTCAGAAGTAAACGATAGCGTTCCTCAGCTCTCCCACAATCCTGTTTCCTTCACAGCCAGCGACACAAACCACACAAGGCGTGGCCACCGTCAACAAGGATGGGTGTTTCCTTTTTTTTTTTTTTTTTTTACGTCCACTCCTGTTGTTACTATTTGTTCCTTTAAATAATTGATTACTCAATCATAGCTGGAACACCCACTCGGACGTGATTCAACAATCCAAAGAGAAATGACAAGTCCTTTAATTGCCATTCATCAGCTACGTGTGTTTAATGTTCTCGCCATCCTCCAAATACTAGCAGCCCGTTTATGGCCGTGATACTCTCCATGGCGCTGGAGTCCCCATGGCGACTCCCATTGTGACAGACTCTTGTAAAGCCATGCAAACTATTCAGAGGGTTAAATATTGAATGGTCCTAACTGAAGAATGCGGTGCAGCTCATTCACAGTTTAACCATTGAGACGGTGACAGCCTTGTTTCTTAAGCTCGACCGGCAGCAGCTCCTTTACTTCAGCATCGAACAGTCTGAGGGAGACTTAGTCAGTTTATGATTGTCCTGAACAGGGCAGGGCGGCGTGTTGCTGCACTTTAGAGACTGGAGCAGGGAAATAGTTGGGATTCTTTAGGGAATGGCCTTGTTGATTAATTCATTGAATGGCACTGATTTCAGTTGTGAAGAAATAAATCACAGAGGGAGCTCAGAGATGTTAGTAGTCTTTGCATTTGTTTTTTTCATATTCATTGAGTTGTTACCAGGACCTTTATGATAAATATTAGCTCGTGTCAGTTTTCTCTGAAGGTTTTTAGAAATGAGACTTTCTGTCAATACAAAAACATTTTTCAATCAATAATGGTTCATTTACACTGGTACCTCCTCGCTTCGCTTCGCTTCGGTTTTACACTGGCGAAAAAGTACCAGGAACTTGGTACCTGGTAACACTTTTCATACCTCCTCTCCTGTGGTTCCAAAAAAAAGTCCCCGGTCAGGTCGGAGCAGGTACTAAAATCTTATTGGTCGGAATCATCACTACGTCGTCGCGTCATCACTGCGCGGCACGTAATCTGTCCCCGCAAACATGCCATTTTTAAATCTTTGGCAAACATTGCAGACGTGTTTGAAATAACAACAAGAAGAGAAATGGCAGCTGTTAGAAATCCTGCCCCATGGACTCAGGACGAGGTGCAAACCTTTCTGTCATTAGTCGCTGATGAGAAAATTCAGCAGGAGCTGGACGGCGCGGTCAGAAATGAAAGAACTGCATAAAAGATGACGCCACGAATGATGGCCAGCTACACAGAGGAGGGACAAACCACAGCAATGTAAATGCAACCGAGGGGGGCCGATCCCGAGCGATCCGAGGCGAAGCGTGGTGAAGGGTAGCGAGTAGTGTAAATGCGCCATAAATGAAGAGATAAAGAAGACAATAAATGGTACAGGGATGTCTTATCTGGTAATAAAAATGTGTAGTTATCGTTGAGATAAGCTTCAGATTCTGTGTACGCAGGTAATAAAAATGATTGATGAAAATGATTAATAAACTAGGAAGCACTCAGAGAGCACAAATCTCCATCAAGGTATAATCCAACTGCACTGATGCTGTAGACTGAACGCTGTTCAAACACTGGTCCATTATAACAAATAGAGTAATTTTTCTTGGATTTAATTCTGGACAGGACCCCATCCTCTGATTTTACCCAACAATTAAAACAGCTTTTTTCTTATTTAAAACTCTATCCCTCCAAAAAACATATTGAAATTTGTTCAGTAGTTTTTATGTAATGTTGCTAACACTCACACAAACAAACAAGTGCAGCTGAGAACATCTCTAAACCTCTTGGATTAATCACCATCTTTTACCTGATTGGTAAACATGTAGCTCGCTTTAGCTCTTTCCAGCCAGATGCGTTTCATCCAGGCTTGATGCTAAGCTAAGGTAATCAAACAGTCAGCATCATACAGACGTGAATGTATTTCCTTGTTTTTTTTAATGGTATTTAATGTGAATACTTGTGTCTGACCTTGAAATAAATCCTGAACAGTTGATCTCCTCATTACAGCATTTTAGCTCTTAGTGCTTTCATCCAATTTTCCTCCCAGGTTACCATGGTGATTCTGTTACTTTTTATTGATCTTGTGTCTTTCACCAGGAGCATTTTTTATAAGCTGTGTTGGTTTGGTTGAATTGACTTGTGCAGCTGAGGTTGAAACCGTTAACATGAACTCCTGTACTTTCCTCTGACTGAAGCTGCTCATTGTGGAACCCTGGGTCCTTGCCCGGTATATTTTTAGCATATGTGTCATGTTTTCTTTACTGCTGTGAATGGCCTCAGTTTATTGTGAGTTACCGTTGGAGGACTTTAGTTCGCGATCAGATATCACTCGCTCAGTGGTTTCTGTTGGCCCGTCTGCTCCGCACATTCACATGTTCCTCTCTCTGGTTGGTCGGGCTGTGTTTTTCTAGGTGCTCCATCTGTAACCGTTGTAAATATAGACCAACGATGTTGAGAGAAGCGTCCTGAACTGTTTGAGCTGCAGAATCATCTTTTAAACACTCGTTACTGCAGTTTCTGTTCAATTCTGGGGTAATTTTTGTGTTAGGCTTTGGCTCCACTGGGATGTAGATGAGGGGCTGTGGGGTGCTGCAGCTGAAAGGGGAGCTTTGTTTTCCTGTGTGCAAAAGTAAATGCAGTGTTTTTTCCCTCCTTCCCCTGCTTTTTAGCTGCGACTTAAAGCTGGTAGGAGTCGTTTAATTGGGCGGCTGACTCCAAAACTTTCAAATTGTATGCACATGTGCCTTCGAAACCAATGTTCTGGCTCTTGGTGCCTTATTATTTTGATTTTGCTGGTAAAGCAGAGTTTGAATTCATGTGAGTCACCTTCAGCGTGGTTGAATATCTTGAATATCCTCTGTCTAGACTACTGTGTTCTTACAATATCCTGGACAGCGCGGTGGCGAGGTGCTTTCCAACCAACGCTGTGATTGGATTTGCCTTCTCTGCAGGATTTGCGTCCATCAGCTTCTGTAGCTTCATGGGAAACAGAGTCGCACTGAGTCACCACACTAGTCACTGCTCCAGCCTCGTAGACATCCCCCCCTTTTTTTTTTTCCAGTGGGCGTCATTGAGTTTGCTCACTGCTGAGGGCTCAACGCCGCTCACAATGGGCTGGAGATGAAAGATGTCACTGGAGGCTCCTGTCGGCGGCCTGTCCTCACTCTGTGTCCGCCAACCCTCTTTGTATCGCTTTCACTGAGCAAAAATACGTCGAGTCAACACTCCGAGGGTCTGTGTGTCTTTTCATAAACCCCCGCGAATACCAGGGACATTTGACATTATGCCCACAGAAAAGACATTCAGGATGTGCCTTACCTCAAAGCAGCCATTGTAAATATTTGTGCATTGTTGCGTGGTCTTCAGATGCTGATTACTAACCCACAATGCAGAATATTGTTTCTGTCCATTATGGGACACGGTTGACGTCAGTTTTCATTATTCTGCGTAGTCATGTTGTGTGTAATGATTTTGAAATTGCACATTAATCACCGGGGTGTATCCCTGTGAGTGGATGTTAAATTCTGTGCTCACGAAGCAGGTTTCAGCGAGGCGGCCATCTTTTTGTATGAACAGGTCACTGCGATCAGTCATTAACCAGAGATCTGAAAGGCCAGCCTCCTTCCTGTGAATCAGAGGCTGGAGATAATGTCCATCGTCCTTGTGTTAGCTTGCTGTTAATTTTGCCCTCTGTTTTATAGAAGTGTGATTTGAAGTTGAAATGTTGAATGACTGAATATTTAACCCACTAACACCTCGGGCTTTACAGCAGAGTTCACTTCAATCAGCCTCTGAGAGGGTAGAGCCCCGTGTGTTTACTCTGCAAATACACCCCCTTCACACACACACACACACACACACACACACACACACACACACACACACACACCAAAGCACTGCAGCAGTCTGACATGCTTTTTTCCTTGTATTCTGTCTTTCTCTGGGTCACCATTTGAACTCCTGTTTTCTCGTGTTTTCCTGCAGGTCAATGTTCGCGTCACCACCATGGACGCTGAGCTGGAGTTTGCCATCCAGCCCAGCACCACCGGCAAGCAGCTGTTTGACCAGGTAGAGTTCATATGTTGAGTTAAAGCATCAGTGTTGGCCTCTAACATATCCCAGCAGTGTTATGTTTAAAGACTTTGGAAACAAAACAATGTGGAAGTGGGATCACATTTTGAAATAAAGCAAGAATGTGATATTTATATATCTCAAGAAGTAATTTTGTTGAGTTAATAGAATATCATATTTTCTCCATATAAAAAACAGTAATCAATATGAACAAGTAACAGCCACACCCTAAATACAGGCTGGATGAATAAATTATTATATAATGTGGCACCTTTCACTTTTTTTTTGTACAGATTAGGGCTGCCGCTAACGAATATTTTTGTAATCGAATAATCTATTGATTACTCCATCGATTAATCGAATAAGAAATGCATGTTAAGGTGCAATCATAAATAGTGCTGCCAAACGATAAAAATTTGCATGAGGGTGTTAGCGACGGGTTAGCTTTAGTGCTAGCAGAATCCCCGATTACTGTATGCTTCCCGTTAATGTGGTATTTTAAACTGGAAGTGCTTCCTTGAAAACTCCTTCCTGTTTGTAATACTTTGTGTTGGTCGACTGTCCGTCTGTTTTTTTCGTACTCACATTTCCCATCAAGGGGGCCAACGTACTGTTTAACGTTTTCCAAAAAAAACCCCGTAAAAACTGTACTGTTTCGCGTCTTCCCTCTTTATTGGTTGGCTCTGCCGCCTGTCACTGTCGTGCTTCTGCTCCTTCTTCTTCCTGTCTGTTTCTGTGAATAACGTTAACAGTGGGAGCGATGCTGCCCCCACCAGTTCCTGTAGGGAACTGCAAGTACAGATGACTTTTTTCCAATAACAAAACAATAATTCGACGCTTCAATTCTTGAATTTCCGTGTCGATGAATTTTTATAATCAACGTAATCGATTATGTCGAGTAATCGTTGCAGCCCTAGTACAGATCAAATTAGATATAGTATAATATCTTCAGAGGTGCTGGGATATTTTTTTAAGGTTTGTAGCGCCGCTATTTATCTACAAAATTCTCTCAAACGGCTGCAACGGACTTTATCATGTCAGTTAACTGGACTGACGTCATGTGTGTTTGGTAGAAAGTGTTCATGCTCATTATCATCCCTCCAAAGCTCTTTCCTCCCATTCATTACATCCAGGTCTGAAAAGTTATCTCCCACAGACGAGATTACAGGAGCTCTCGGCTTTAAGAGTCTCTTATCAGTCCCTGTCCTCCCGGGGAGGCTGGGGGAACTTTTATTAATGGGTTCCTGTGGTGAAAAATGACAGATTAACATAACCCAAGGGAGAGCAAATAGAGCTGGAGGCATTCATCAGACTAATGGTTAAAGCAGCGGCGATGTTTAAAGTCTGTGTGGTAGGTTACACAGTGAAAGGTGTGGCCACAATAAAGGAAACATTTTTCACTGGTGGTTGTAGCTTTCCATTGTAGGGCACTGTGTTTTTACCTTTACTCATTCTTCATTAGTGATGGTGTCTGACATAAGAGAAAATCTCCCTCTCCATGGTCCTACTGTGTTTTATTATTCAGATATCTGTCTTGCTAATTGTAAAATAAATTAATGCTGCTAGTATTTGTCCTCAAATTGAGTCTCCAATCAGCTGCGTTGTACTGAAGCCATATCACAGTGGATGTGGTTATATACCTAGATGTACTGTTTTTTTAATTTGCATTTCCCTCTTGTTGTACGAGGCTGTGGTGAAGCTCGGGAGCTGAGATCCAAATGCAGATGACATGTCATTAGTATGAGCTCCTCTGTGGCCTTATGGCAGCACCGCAGGCGGAAAGGCATTGTTTTAGCCAGTTCCTGTATAACTCGTTTTTCAATGGCAACTGTAGCCGACTGTGTGTAATGTGGCTGCGCGTCAGGGGATCAGCTGCTCTATGAAGACATTAGAATACAATCATCGTGTTCAAGAAATAAAAATAAAAACCCTACAGCCATTTTTATTTTATTTTGTGTGATACTTGCATTTGATACTTTCACCTCACCTTGTATTTTCTGACAAGCAGCAGCACAGCCAGCGCTCTAAACCTCTTTGTATGTGAGTTTCCTACATGAAACAATAGCTAAAGACCCCGATATTTGCCTTTGACATCTCTCTATTTATAGGTGGCAGCGAATTCCCCCGCCTACTTGTTAGAATGGCTGCGAGTGGGGTGTGCCACAGATAATCGCTCCCTCCCTGCAATAGTATCAGTCCGCTGCTCTATTCTTGTACAAAGATACAATTTACTAATTTGAGACAAAGCTTGACACCTTTCCCCGCCTACAGATCGGACCAGTTGACATTTAGAGTCCGTCAGCAGCGTGATTTGGTTTCTACCGGGAGCCCCGGCAGTGATCAGCTGGAGAAACAGGAGTCCGCTCACACAGTGTTCGACAGGTCCTGTGGAAATGCTGAGTAACAGCAGTGAGCTCATTCCCGGGGCGAGTGCGAGGCCTGGTGTGGCCCGTGTGGTCACCGTTGATCATAGCCTTCCTCCCTGTCATGCTGCTCTTAAAGAGAAACGCCTGCCACTCCCCTACACACCCTCATGCAGTTTCACTTCCCTATGACTGCTGCTGCTGCTCGTATCATTTTTGCTTTAAGCCACAGTTGAAACAAAAGAAATCACAACCACAGCTACAGGAGCTTTGCCGGTTAGTTGGATCTGTCCTCGGCGCCATGTTCGGACCCTGTCGGCTAAAACCTCCGGATGCTGTCCCCCTGTGTGAATGTGGCTCTGAGAGGTTTTCAGTTTCAGCCTCAGCTCTGCAGAACTGGTTTTGGATTGGTTAGCAGCCGCAGGAGGAGTGATGTTTAGCCGCTGAAAACATGGCAACATTTTAAACACTTTAACAATGTTCACTGGCTGACAGGTGCTGGGAGCAAACTGACGCCCGACCCACACGTCATGAAGTTGTATTTGAAACTGCTGGTGAGAGGGGAGTCAGTGCACGACGGCTTTTTTTGTTATAGTGTTGGAGCAGAACTATTTTTAGATATTAACCTGGGGGACGGTGGCTTTGAAACACTCATATTACTTTAGTAAACGTGTGGTCTGACAGTAATAGCCTGACTCTCCCTCGGGCCACTGCCCCTCCACCACCTCCTTCACCTTGCTGTGTGGGGCCCGGCTGGGTGAACCCCTCCCTCCTCCTCCTCCTCGGTGGCTGGAGGACCCCGGGTTATTCCACCCAGAGGATGCAGTGAGTAATCGTGTTTCAGCCCAGCGGCATTCCTCTCCCTCACCACAGCTCTGTGAGCGCCCATAAACCAGGAGGAGAGACTTTCACTCTCTGTCAGACGACTGAAGGCTGCTGACTGTGGAGCTGCAACTTTCTTTTTCTTTTTTTTTTTGCTCCTCCACCTCCTCTACCTGAGTCCAAAGTGAACGCTTACAAAAAAATGTTCAGCTTCTTCAACTTGACTGCAAATGTTTCACAGAGTTTTTTAATCATTGTTAGAATAAAGCAGCGGGATGAGGTGAAAAAGATTTGTTGCAAGCAGCTTTGCATAGTTTGAAAACACTATGTAAATTCTTCAATTATTCAAAAATGTGCCAGTGATTATATTTTTGTGTGGTTACCAGTTGTCAGCAGACATTTTTACACACATCAATTAAAACTGGGACACATTCAACAGTGGATTGAGCTGCAGGAGGCTGCTCAGTAGTTTTTGAGAAGTTTGACTCAGCACCACCCGACCAATCATTACTACAGCAGCTACAAATCACTGCTTCCTAATAGGAGATGAGTTATTGTTTGGCTTCTCCAGTTATAATGTAGACTGTATATATATAGAATGGATGAAGCTGACGTTATGTCATTTTAAAACCAGGAGTTTGTTTTTTGAACATGGCTGTGTTGGTTGTTTGGAGCCAGAAGTGACCATATTTGGATATGAAAGGAGGAGTGAGGAGGCGGGTCTGACCTTTGAACCTGAGGACGCTGCTCAATGGGACTGGAGTTCAGGGCTGGTCTCATTGCAGACACTGGTGATTAAACTGACCACGCCCCTAAATCTTCCTCTTTTTGTAGCCTGATCTCTACCGTATTTTCCGGACTATAAGCTGCTACTGTTTTCCGACGCTTTGAACTTAAACACCGGTGTTTCTCATGTATCAGCGGCACGAAGCTCGTTAGCTTTTTACAAGCTAGCAAGCTCCGTGCCACCGATACATTTAGCATCGTCACATCAGACCCGGTCAGAGTGGACCACATGAAACTGTTGGAATTAATTCAATAGCGGCTTATAGACAGGTGTGCTCAATAGTCCAGAAAATACGGTATTTAATGCGATTTTTTTTTTTTTTAAATGTTTTTATTAACTTAGTTTTTCACAATTGAAAATGTCGATTTTTGAACCAAAGTTCTTTCAAGCCAGCATCTAGTAGCCAACAAGAGCATTGCACTTGTTTCATCCATTCCTGTGTAAAGTCTGATTTATCCCCAGTAATTAACAATAATTAACATTAAGCTTTATTGGTATGTATGACTGGAAACTAGTGAAAAACCATTTCCTACTGTCACACCTTTAACTGTGTGACTCTGATCATTAGATTCAGTTGTGCTGTATGTGATTTTAAAAAGGCCAGAAACTGATTGTGTGTTGTGAGTGAGCTTGCAGTCTTTGAACCCTTGACGTACATTAGAGTAAACTAGCAACCCATTAAAGTGGAGGCAGCCTGCCAAGCCGACCTGCTGCGAAGTCAGTTTACTGAACCTGTGTCCCCAGATTCAGATTTAATCCTCCTCTAATGAACTGTATTATTTTCAGTGTCCGTTGCCAGCAGGTTTTTGCACATGTTGTTGAAGCCAGTGTTTTTGCAGCGCTGTTGGTTGGTAAATTTTGCAGAGGAAAGATAGATTAGGTTATAACGTCCTCTGTGGTGGATCGCTCTGGACCCCAAAGCAAAGCCATGAAAGGGGTGATTGTTTCTGAGGCCTTATGAGTTTCATTACAGGTGAGATGCAGCCTGAGGTGCTCTCTCTGATTTCAGGCTTTTTTCCTGTTGTTGTTGTGCTCGATACAGTCCATCAAAGCCATCCATCTTTACTCCCACAGCCCTGGAGTTCGCCACTAAGAGAGGGGGGGAGTTTGATTTTCATTTTAACCTTGGCTGGAGCTTATCACTGTGAATGGGCTCGGCCAGAGTGCTGATGTGTTGACTCAAACTTCACCCAGGCAACTTAGCACCTCACCTGGTGACTGGGTGGGGAATTTGGCATAGATGCCTTCACAAAAAGGGCCTGGCAGAGGTAGTAGTCCAACTAAATGACACACACACGCACAAAAAAACAGGATTTCCTAGGCTGTGCTGTTGGAAAACTTCTCCGTCATCCATAAAGAGGCTGGTCGTTGAGGTTTCTTTCAGAAGCCAGTGGAAAATCAGCAGCTCCTCCTGCAGCAGCAGAAGTGATTATTCCAGACCTAGAACTGGCTTTTCACTTTCTGTCTCAAAAATCCTCAAACTGCTGATCTGAAAACATTCCTCCAAGGTTGGACAAGAAGTGTTTCCAGTGTGGTTGAAATTAAAACTGGCTTCACAATCTGCCTTTTTTGTTAATAAAATGTTAATAACGAGGATCTGCAGCCCTGTGAGTTTGCAGCAGACTCCCCCCGCCCGGCTGCAGCCCTCTCAGGGTCGGAGACAGGACACTAGTCATGCAGCACGCCCTCGTTATACAGTATCACTCCTCCTCTCCGGGCGAACAATCGGACCACTTTGTTAAAGACCGGCCCCTGTCGTGCTCTGGTGCACAGAGATGTGAAGTGTCCAAATGCTAACAGAGAAAAACACGAGTAATTTAACAAAGTGTAACGGAAATGAACAAGAAGAGTCTGTTTAACAAGAACCTGCAAGATTCATTCAGTATTGATTAATCAGTGAGTCATTTTTTGCAGCTTATTTACTGTGGTGATTCACTTGTTTTCTAGGGAATATACCATATTTCCTCTAATAGTACCTCAACTGTAGGATGTAGCAGACCTCTGTTTAGACTGAGATCTGTAGGTGAGCAGATTAAAAAAATAAAGTTGTTGCATTATGCTGTAAATGTAATTTCAGCTGTTTTTTGGAGCCATTTCAAAATAAAAGCCCTCTAGCGTTTCAGTGGACAAGAGATCCTTTATTTCTTAACAAGGCTTTTATTGTGTAACCTTTGCAGGCACACCATGTGCTTAATGTATTCACAATTGTTTTTCCCCAGCCTGTATTTGAAGCCTGGTGTCATTGTGTTTGTTATTAGATAATCTGTTTTAAATGGACTGCCCTGTGTTTTTTAGTCCAGGAAATACGGTAATTGTGTTGTGGACTTTATTCTATCACACTTTGTGTTTTATGACCAGAAATCTTCTCAGAAAACCGTCAGAAGTACAGAAACTTTGGACAGTATTTACCACTGGACCACCTCCATGTCTCCATATATAGTTAAAATACCAAACAGGGAGTATTTAAGAGTGTACTTGTTGTTAGTGTTGGCAGTAGCTGACTGCATCACCTCAGCCAGCTCCGTACTCAGGCCTGGGAATGTGTAATACTATGAGGGTTGTCCGCCAGATTAGGCCGGTACCTGAGTATGGCACCTTAAGGTTAGACTCTTCAGACCTCGCCAGAGTCTGAAAAGCCTTCAAAGGCCTTTTCACAGCTTCTCGCTTCGCTGGGAGAAAAACACGAGTGATTCATTTATGGGAAAAATGACCTCACTGGTTTTTAAGGTGTGAAGGCATGATCCTGTTTTGTTCACAGTTTCAGTTACATCATGACATATTGTGTTGCCCTGGAACCACAGCCTCTGTGTTCGTCACATTCACGACCGTTATGCCATCTTTAATCTGGTTCAATGTTGTGAAATTCCTGTGTCTGTGTTGTATGTGAAATTAAACTGAATATGTCGGAGTTTGAACACTTTGCTTCTTTTTTTTCTGTGCAGGTGGTAAAAACCATCGGTTTACGTGAGGTGTGGTACTTCGGTCTTCAGTACATGGACGGCAAAGGTTACCACACTTGGCTCAAACTGGACAAGAAGGTACGATCCAGCTTAAAAACTATGTTTGATTTGGTCTCATATCATAATTTACTCATTAGTGTGAACGATAAGAAAATATAACACACTGGAGTCTTATGTTTAAGATATTTAACCTTCTTCTTGCACAACTTTTTAAACCTTTATGCTTCTTTTTGTAACTTTTATTTACAAAATATTTTACTTTTATTTTTAAAATATTAATGTTTTTGTGATAACTTCTATCACCTTTTGAATTACCGTATTTTCCAGACTATAAGCCGCTACTTTTTTCCGACGCTTTGAACCCTGCAGCTTAAACACCACTGTGGCTCAGTATCGGCGGCACGAAGCTCGTTAGCTTTTTACAAGCTAGCGAGCTGCGTGCCGCCGATACATATAGCCTCGCCACATCAGACCCGTCAGAGTGGACCACATGAAACTGTTCTAATAAATTCAATAGCGGCTTATAGACAGGTGCGCTCAATAGTCCAGAAAATACGGTAATCACTTATTATTCCAATTCCTGCCAAATGGGTTTTCACACTGCATTTTCAAGACGAAAAAGGTTTTCTAGTTTTTTTTTTATTGTGGGATGAAAAAAAATCCAGTATGTGATATTGAGTCATGAATGATTATGATTGTAGATAATGATAAAAATATACCCACGACCCACTACTCGTGTAGCAGATGCTCTTCAGTATAAATCTACCTGCTAAGTTATTGATTTTCTCCCTTTGATACAGTGAAAAAAAACCAAACTACATTTAAATAGCTTCTACCTGTATCCATGTGATGTCCCACCCAGTCAGCTTGTGCAACACTGTTCCCTGTGGATTCATATGGAGTAATAGTGAAAGAATGTGTTGTTTTGTGGGGATGATACAATCAGAGCTCCAGTGTTTGCCTTTCAGTCAATCAGTAGCCACCGTATTAAAGTATGTGTATGTTCAACATGGTGTTCGCTTCCACTTCCGACACGGCGGCTGATTTTCTCCGGATTTTATGTCTGCGCCGCGGTAACATCAGAGCTGCATGTTATCAGCTGGCTTATTGTACAGGAGTATGAACTGTTTGTGACCCACAGCTGCCTCAGTTTTCCTCTGTTTCCCTGAGCAAACACAAGTTACCTGGACTCCACTCGCTGTTATTGCACAGTTATTCATAATCTAACTGAGCTAAACTGTTATGTAAACAAAGTGAAGATGACGTCATCCCTGCAAATAAGCAGAAATCCAGATGTTCAAGATTGTGTTGACATCTCAGCTTCTGTATGAATTGGATGGATTTTACATATTAAAGTCAGGTTACAGGTGTTGGGGAGAAAATAAGTAACTAATCACGGTTTCTTCTGTCAAACAGTAATTATTTACTTTTTAATTACTACATAATAAAACATAATTAATTCCTAAGAAAAGTAATTTTTTGTTGATGCTTCAATTATATCTGCACACACTTTATTTTAGTGTTTTTTTGTCACAGTTGGGAAAAGACTAACAACGGTCCAAAGTACAATAACAGTGTTCAAATACAAAATCACAATCTGTGGTCCTACTGCATCAATTTTGATATTATTTTCATTCAAACATTTTATTACTTAGTTTCACCAAGTAAGTAGAAGTTGAAATGTTACCTTCAAATCTTTTAGCTTCAGTGGGAGAATGAACAGTTTGTGATTAGCAGAGCTCTGTTACTTACAAGAAGCAGGAGACAGGTGCAGTTTTTCTTACACTAATGATCTTGCATTGACCCTCTATAATATTTCTGATGAATGTGTTCCCGACTGAGACAGAGGTCAGAAACTATCTAGTAAAATTTCAAAAGTGTCCTCTTTGCATTTTATAATCATAAACAAGGGTCACAGAGAGAGAGAGAGGCAGAGTGAGAGAAAGGGTCATGCTTGCCTCAGTCAGCAGCAGTGCACTGTACACCGTGTGCTGCTGACAGTGCGCTGCAGCTCATCAGCACAATGCCACAGCTCCAACTGGAATATTCCCCGCCCCATTCTCTCCATCAAGACCGCTTGGTTCCTGTTTTGAAATTAGAGCAAGAGGCAGATTGTGTAAACACTGTAGTGTGACTGGGAGTTAATAAAGTGTATTTCCACTGAAGCAGAGGTCAGATCCTTTTCAGTGCAGCTGGTGTAACGGAAATACTTGGTGTTTCCTGCTGCGTAAAGTGTTGACGTCCACTATTAATACTGCTGATTGTGGAGTAGCACGTTTTATAGAATCATGAATGAGATCAGAGGAGGTTTGGATTTACAGCTATTCAACTGATAATTGAAGTTTTACAATAATTTGAAATATGATAATTTTCTGTCTGACTATCACTTGTACTTGATAGTTTGATAGAAACAGAGTATCAACTATTGGAAATGTCCGTGTCTCCTCTACTAATGTTTTAATAAGACAGTGCTGCTGTTTCACCACAAGATGGCAACAGTGTTCAATCTACAGCATCAGTACAGGTGGATTATACCTGAGCAGAGGTTTGTGCTCTCTGAATGACTTCTAGTTCAACTTTTTTTTATTGACTTTCTCCCCAGGTGTCGTCTCAGGACGTGAAGAAGGAGAACCCGCTACAGTTCAAGTTTCGAGCTAAGTTCTTCCCGGAGGACGTTTCTGAGGAGCTGATCCAGGAGATCACCCAGAAGCTGTTCTTCCTGCAGGTGAAGGAGGGAATCCTGTCCGACGAGGTCTACTGTCCACCGGAGACGGCTGTGCTGCTGGCCTCCTACTCTGTTCAGGCGAAGTTTGGAGATTACAACAAAGAAGTCCACCGGCCCGGATACCTAGTGTCTGAACGGCTGTTGCCGCACAGGTGAGAAGAGCAGCACAAGAGGGTGTTGTCGTATTAGCATCTTCGCAGCACTCGTCACAAGTGTAAATTTATTTAGTTTCAAAACAGTAACAAGGAAATTAAAAACCTAAAAAGACCTTCAGGTGCTCCGATTAGCAGCACTGGTTAAACCTGCTGCAAAGAAAATCTCCATCTCCACCCAAAGAAACAAAGGAGATGGCTGCAGTGTAACGAACATTATATCTACATAGCAGTGAGTCAAAAACAATTTCAGTATTCACTCTCTGCACCATCGCCACAGCCAGGGAACAAAGTTACAAACCCAGCCTTTGATGCAAGAGTGAAAATTAAAATCAAAGAAAACAGATGAGCTCTTTAGTTACACTGATGCTTTCCAGAGGAAGATCAAAGCTTTACCACACCAGTCATCATGGCACACGCCAAACAGGACAGTCGAAGGTGCCAAAGGATTGTGGTTGAAAGCAGGTGGGGCAGTTTTGGCTCATGTACCATCCTGTAGGTGGACCTGTCAGGGACTGTGGAGGCTCTTGTCCTCTGTAGAAGAAGTGCTTGTCCACCAGGATACAGTGAGAGGTGGACACACTAGTTCTGTACCTTCCTAGAGGACAGTGTTCAACCTGTTGCAGGAATTTGGATGTGAAGCTCAAATCGGCTCTTGTGGCATAAAGGAGGACAGACGGTGATATTTTTTTATGTGCACATTTAGATCTGCAAAGATTATATCAGTCTTGACACCAGCTAAATACGAACCTTGCATCGTCAGTGGAAACACCACATGCACAAAGCACCTAAACAAAAATGGAGTCCAGCGTCACATAACAGATCATCTGCTTTGTTCGTGGTTTCTGTTTGGTGATGAAGCTCAGCATTGTGTTTTAATCTCTTTGTCTGCAGAGTCTTGGAGCAGCACAAACTATCCAAAGAGCAGTGGGAGGAGAGGATCCAGGTGTGGCACGAGGAGCACCGTGGGATGTTGAAGTGAGTCTTTCATCCTGCAGTTGTTGTAGGAACTGGAAAGATCGACCAAACCGTTCATGTCCTGATCTCTGCCCATTGTTGCAGGGAGGACGCCATGCTGGAGTACCTGAAGATCGCCCAGGACCTGGAAATGTACGGAGTCAACTACTTTGACATCAAGAATAAGAAGGGAACAGAGCTGGCACTGGGAGTGGACGCACTGGGACTCAACATTTATGAGAAAGACGACAAGTGAGTCCTGTGGTTTGACAGTGTTACTGTCTGTTCTGTTCTCTGCAGGTTCTCGCTGCAGCGCTGAGACACGGAGCTAAACTGGCTGAGCCAGGTCCACGTCTGTAGTTAATCACTGTTCCTGTTCCTCAGCAGACAGTATGACAGGAATAACAATGAGGGCCAAGTGGGCAGAGTTAGAAATTCAAAATCAGCAGTTTGCTTCAGTGAAAACTGTCTGAGATCTGCAGCGTGTGTTTGGGATGATTTGAACTTTCACTCACATTAAATCATCAGTTTTTATCTCAGGTTTTCTGGAGCTTTTAGACTCATGAATTTAATTTAGATAGATAGATAGATAAACTTTATTAATCCCCATTTGGAGAAATTCAAATGTCCGGCAGCAAACACACCAATACAGATGTTAAATCACACAAGTAATAATAATAGAACAATAATAACAAGAAGAAGAAGAAGAAAAGTGCACCAGTGTCATATAGAGGATGTCTGGTGGATTTGTGGATAATTTTGCCAGCTCTCTGTAAACCTACAGTATAAAAATATTGTCATTTACTTCCATGAAAAGAACAGATCAGTAAACTTTATTTCCACCTGACTCAGTTCTCGGTCCTTACAGTTAATCACTGCCCATTTAAAACAAACAGATAAATCTATCTATTCCTCTTCTGTATCATCCTTGGATGAGTTCTGTGCTGAAAGAGAAACCTACTTTTTGAGCTGTGTGAGTGGGTGTTTCCCATCTGGCTTTGCTTGTGATTTCCACTTTGTTTATAGGGCAGGACAGTTTGGGAGATAATCACCGTGTATTTGGTGAAATGAGTTCTGGGATCTCCTGCGGCTGGTGGCCTCGTTTGTGGAGGTGGGAGGT
>OOFC01048466.1:0-15457 GCA_900323345.1 Pseudochromis fuscus
TTTGTTGTTTATTTGGTCTTGATGATGTGAAGAAAATTGAAGAGACGTGTCCGACGATACTGGATCATTTGTACAAAAAAGATTTATTAGAAAAAGTACAAAGAATCACAGCATCAATTCAAGCGCCATGGTTCGCCTCTGGAGGTCCAAGCCAAAAAAGACCTCCCCTCGTCCTTTCTCCAATCATCTATATAGCCCCTTCATTTCAGGGTCATCACGTCATTCTTTGTCCCTCTGGACTCCCGGTGCCATAGATAACATCTGGCAGCAAATATTCTAAACCTGGGGCCTCCTCCACTATGTACAGACGACGTCCAAAGTCCCATACACGTTAATCATAAACAGGAGGATTCAGCAGAAATTACTAGCCCATATACTTCACACCATTTTTACTGTTGTTGTTGGGGTTGCGCAGACGAAGTAAGAGTCAGAGGCGGGGCTACGGCAGCAGCGTTTGAGGAGAATGTGTATTCGCCGTCCACACGGAGACGCAGAGGGTGGCATCTTCAGACTTTCCCACTCTGGGACCTGGTTTCAAAAAGTATCCGTTTCGGCTGCCAAATCTACGTCTCCGTGTAGACGCAAGGTGTAAACGATAAACAACTTTACCGTTTACACTGAAACATGTGGACGGAGCCCAAGAATATTCAAAAATAAGATATGAACTTCTGAAATGCTTTTGAACAGGGAAACAGACTCAGAAAGAGTTCAAGCTGAAGATTTAAATGCACTATAGAAACAATGTTTGTTAAGGATTATGTGTACATGTAACCGGCCTATTCTGGCACCACTGTTGCGGACTCTGCGTTGTGAATGAGGACGAGGACAACTGCTGCCTTACAGACGGGGGGGGGTTTATTCTGTACAAAACAAATCACAGTCAGTGCAGCAGCCCTCTAGTTCGCAGCTCTCAGACACACCAAAATAAATAGATGGCACTAGGCGACATGTGCGATCTGTATCACAAAGTTTCTAATTGCTAAATGTTGTTTTCATCATATTTTAACACTTTGTGACCTAGAACACCTGTAACACTTACCTCTCCTCACAGCATCCATAAGACAAGTGAGGACAAGTGCCGCAAATTCACAGGACATTGCATCAAAAGGTTGGAGGTCACACAACAAAAACCCAGTTTGCCAAAATAAAAGCTCCCCAAAATAAATACAAAAACACATAAGAACCAACAGAGAAAAATGAATGAACAATAAACAATGAGTTTGGTGAAATATAACAGCAATCATACATCAGTTACATACATAACCTTTAAATGGGCAAGTACACATAAATATTTTTTAAAAATTACCTATTTTCTGATTTATCAAGGCTAAAACAACAATGACTTTTCTGTTTACCCTCAAGCTGTGACTAATGTTAGTTTCTTGGTATCTTCTGAGACATATTGGTCATTTAGGGTGTAAATAAGCCTGGGGGAAACAAAAATTTCCCCCAGATGTTTTCAGCATGACAACAAAACACCCCTAATGACCCAACATGTGTCTTTGGCTAACATTTTGCATTTTAATAAAACATTTTGAACATATTTTAATGTTGGTGTGAAGTCACATGACCGAAAGACCTAACCCATCTTCCCTTCAGTGTTTATCATGACTTGAAGTTCACTTTCTTTTCCCACTTCCTGTCAAATGACTGGCTCTCCATTTATGGGTTATGTATACAAAGTACGCACAATAAAATCATGAAGTCCTTTTGATATTTTTTACATTTTAACAGTACCAGATGACCTTATGTCTAAAATAGTGTAATAAAATAGGTGATTTCTGTTGTCTGTATCCTGTTGTTTTGAATAGCAGGATCCATAATATCATATTCAGAATATTCTTCAGGGGAGGTTTTGAGAGCTGGCGCCCTCTAAATACAAGTATTAAGTTAATTTGATGATGCAAACATATTTTAAAAACCCTTTTTATTGAGTTGTGTCATAGCATTTAACTGGTGTTCAGTTAGTTCAGATTGCTGCATTAGCTGAATGTGGGCATACGCTGACTCTTAATTACTCCAGCACTCCTTAATAGTGATGTTATCTAAGTTGAAAGTTTCATCATAGACATACCAGAATTTTGTTTTCCTGTTGTAGCGTCTCATCAACAAGTATTTCAAAGGGTCAGCAGCACATTACCATAATTGCCATTTCTTTCTCTCTGTATCTCACTCTGTCAGTCATTCACACATGCGTGCACACACACCCACACAAACACTCACATCTTTGGCTGCATTTCCTTATCTTCCAAAAACAAAAGCCTGGGCATGCAGAGTTGTTATTAATTTTTCAGAATGGCATCAAACAACTGATGTGTCTTTACTGTTAACATTTCATTCCACATTCAGATGTTGTGTCACTTTCATATGAAGCTCCTTTATGAAGTCTGTGTTCATTAGAGGAGGCCTGTTCCTCCTGCTTAGAGACTCTAACGGTCTCTTCCTCCTAAACATTAGTTCCTCCTTTGAAGATTTTGTTTATGACATCCACATTTTGATTATGACATCAAGCAGGGGGACAGCATTTTGCACGAGCAGCCACAGAAATTTAAACATGATCCACAGAAAGTGCATGTTAAAAGACATCACTGTATACTTGCAATGCTGACTGATAGGTGATCTAAGGCATTCGCGAAGCACAAACATCACAGCGGTGACAGCTTGTCACCAAAAATTATGCCAAAGGAGAAAAACACTCGGGTTTTAGCACTCTTAGGAAAATAAATTCCTCTTCTATCATCAGGAATAACCTCACCTGTAATGCATTGGTAAGTTTGGGGACCGTGCTGCAGGACAGGTAGATGCATCAGAGAGACAGTGAGACAGACATATACCCCGCTCAATACATATCGACAATGTGTGCAACCTCTGCAGAAGGTCAATAGCTCTTCATGGATTGGAAATTAACTTAATTTAATGAGATGCATGTGTGTGTGCGTGTGTGCGTGTGTGTGTGTTGGGATAGGTGGGTGGGTATCAGAGACAGTGAATACACAGAGGGGTGAAAGGGGAGACACCTGGGGAGACACAAACACAGACAGGAAGGAGAGATAAGAAGAGATGGAGAGAGACCTCGACAGAAAACTACAAGCAGAGGTGATGAAGAGCAAGAGAGGGAAAACAGACAGGTGAAAAGCAGAATATTGAAAGAGAGGAAAACAGGAATGGACGGAGTGGGAGACGGAAACCAAGACAACAAGAGAGTGACAGAGATCAATAGTGAGAAGTGGGCAGTGTCGAGAAAGAGTGAGAGAGGCTGAGGAGATGAAAGGCTGTTTGCTGAATTGTTCCCTAACTGGGGAATTGAAATTGATCTTCGAAACAAGTGTGTGCACATGTGTGTGTGCCATGTGGTTGTGTATACTTGTATGAACTTATAGACATAGTGTGTCTATGCTCAGGCAGGCACATTTGAGAGAGGGAGAGACAGGCCATCAGGCTGATCAACTCAAACCGGCAGAGACAGAACCGCTCACTCATCTGGACTTCGGTCAGATACGACTTAATAAGGGTCAAATATTTTCAATTGCCTGTTACTGCCGGGTCACATACTGTTTGATTGGACTTCATATACTTAAACTGCAAGGTCAAACATTTCTAACTCTCTTGCTGGACTTCATTTCCGCCCAAGTGCTTTCAAAGGGAAGAAAAGGAACTTGATCTGCATCGCTCTCGCTCCGTGTTGAAATCTAACCCCCTTCTTTGAGCCAATAAAAAGACAGTTTTATTAAAGCTGCCTTTATTGATCATGCGTGTCAGTATCTGGATTGCACAAAGATCATATCGTCATCATAATCAATTAAGAAACCTTGATCATATGTGGGGTTTAAGTTATTTTAATTCCACAGTGGTACAGATGTCTCGAGTATAAAAGAAAGCAGTAGATAAGACGTTGAAAAAGCGCTTGGGATAATCTTGAATTGCTTAAATTGCTTTCCACGCCACATAGCACCTGGTGTTTATAAAAAAATGAATACTTTTGGAGGCAGATGTTTATTTCACAGCGGAGATGATTGTTTGTGTAATTATACTATGGCTTTACTCTGAAGCACCTGTGCTCACTTCTTCGTAGGAATTTTTTCTGTGTATGTGTGAGAGGTTTTTTTTTTTAATAACACAAGATACATTTTGTGTCCTCTGTCAATAGGCCGTGAACCAGGTGCAGCAATATTTCCTCTGCTGTTGTATAAACTCTGTGTTGCAAGATGTGTTTTCTGTCATGTCTAATTTCACCTTTCACAGTCCACGTTACCGCCACTATCTTCTTTTTGGAGAGGATTTCCTGTGATATTTTGAATAGTGGCTTGTGTTATTAAGTTAGTATTGATCTGATGTGACAGGAAGGTTTGGAGCAGATTTAGTGCACAACTCCAGCACTTCCCTCTGGAAAACATCATCCTGTGGTGATGCAGTGGATTCATCTCAACAGGGGCCACACGAGGTGTAATGGATTAGACTTTACACATTGTCAGCTGGGGATGACACACACTGCATTGGGCATTACTCAGTAAATAACAATACACACAATAGCCTCTCTGGTCATTTGTGTATTTCTTCTAATTAATACACTGTACATACTGGATCAGGACTGTGATAGACCTAAACTGTAACAATAATAATATAATACAAGCTTTATTATGTCATTGTAGCTGCACACAGTACAAAATGGCATTCACACCCTACAAACACAGGACCCATAACATGCATAGAGGGGGGATAGGGTGAGGGCGCCGCCATTGATCCAGCGCACCCTGGAGTGGGGGGGAGTCGGTGCCTTGCTCAAGGGCACCTCGGCAGTGCCCTGGAGGTGGACCGGCCCCTCTCCAGCCACCAGCCCACACTCCGTATTTTGTCCAGACTGGGACTTGAACCGGCGACCCTCCGGTTCCCAACCCACTGCCGCTCCCAGTGTGCACTCTGTTGGCTCTCTCAGCTTGTAAGTGTTTCCTTGACCTGGATTAACAGGTGGACGTTTAGCTCCCCTGTCAGCGTGTTACAGACCGGGATAAATTTGTTGATATCCTTCCATGAAAAATAAGGGCCCTCAACTATTTCTCAATTACCGTATTTTCCGGACTATTTTTATTCAACTGCGTATTTTACACAATAATAAAAATTACATGGAGAAAAAAAGATGGGGCCCTTAACTTCCTATCTTTTTGCACCACCTTTAGCAGCAATCACTGCCAACAAGTGATCACAGTCGTTCACGAGGACATTTCTGAAGCTGCTCACCGATATTTTCACCTGCTCTTCCTGAGCATACTGCTCGGTCTCAGGGTGATTTTCTGCACACTGCATTTTTCAGATCTGTCAGTAGATATTCAATAGTATTAAGATCAGGATTCACAGACGGCCATTTAAGAAGAGGCCAGTGTTTTTCTCCAGCCCTTCTTGATGTTTTGAGTCATTGTTCTGCTGGAGAACCTGTGATGTGTGACTGAGGCTGAGCTGAGACACTGGGCAGTATGTTTCTCTCCAGGATGTCTTGATGGTCTTGAGTCTTCATTGTGATTCAAGGTCCCAGTGTCAGATGCAGCAAAGCAGGCCTAAAACATGACTCAGCCCCTTCATAGTTCACATTATTTATAGTGTTTTTTTCTTTTCAAGCTTCTTTTTTTCATCTGTGAACATAAAACTGATGAAACCTGCTAAAAACTTGCAGTTTTGTTTCATCAGTCCTGAGAACAGTCTCCCAAAAACCTTGTAGCTTGTCAACACACCTTTTAGCAAATTCCAGTCTTGATTTTTATGTGTTTCTTTCACTAATGGGTCGTCTTCCACGGAGCCCTGTGTTGTTTAAACGGTGATGGATGGTGCGATCAGACAGGGACAAACCTTGACCTTGGACTTCAGCTTGAATGTCTTTGGATTTTTTCCTTGGATCTTTGTCTGTCATGCACACTTTCCTTCTCATCAACCTGTGGTTTCATTATTTCTTGTAGCCACATCCTGTGACTCATGTACCTTATAGTTTTTAATAATAATGTCAGATGTCGTCACAGGAACATCAAACTACTTCGAGATGGTTCACCAGCCTTTACCTTTAGGATGGTTCTCTACAGTTTTCTCCCTGTGCTCCTCAGACAACTTTCTTCTTTATATTCTCTGCTCCATGTTCAGTGTGGTGCACACAATGATACCAAACTTGATAAAAATATTCGAGACGCTTGTGACAATACTTAAGGTTTATCAGTTAGCTTGAAACATGGTTAAAATGCAGTGGTTTATAATCCTTTTCAGGGGTACCAGTTTGTTTTAGCATATTGTGGTAAAATAAACAAGAAACCATTTTTTTCACAATGTCATCAGTTCACTCTGTATGATACTATAGGCAGGCGGGTATCAATGAGACTATTGTTTTTATTTAAATCACTTTTCAAGAGGAATGAAGCATCGTTTCAAAGGACCGTGAGGGTACCAACAACATCTGTCCACATCTGTACTGCAGATCACTTTAGAGTTAATGTTTCACTATCAGTGCCTGGAACCTTTTAGACCAAAGCAGGTGATGATCACCACCAGTGGTATCACTAGTATTCCCTGCGTTCAGCTGCCAACAGTCAAAGCACGATTTATTTCATTTGTTACAGGGAACACAGGGTTGTCTCCTTGTCTTCAGACACTGGAAAACTGACCAACTCAGAGCCTTTGTACCTGTGTCATACACTGAAACAAGTTTCTACCTGCAGTTAAATCATGTAACACAGCAATATAGTTGGATTAATTCAATTCCAATACATATTGAAAAACTTATTCATAGAAGTGTAGGAGGTTTACTATTTCTATCTGTTTGTAAAAGATTTTTAGCAGAAGTCTGTCAGGCATCTTTGTAGAAACAATTCTTCCCTCTGCATTTCTTTCTTTGCTGATATTGTCTATTTTTCTTTAGGTATTATTAAAGATATTGAATAAAAAGGTGAATAAGTGTGATGCAGCGGGTGGTGGAAATAACTAAGAACCAGTTGGCAGCAGTATGTTGGTCTGTTGGTCCACCCCTGTGGTCCACTAAACAGCTGCTGCACATGGTGGACACATGAGAATCTTAATGATCTTCACTTTTTCCCAGTAAAACATCTCAACGTGGACATTTTATGGTGCCCAGATGATGCATCTTAATGATGGTAGCCCCCACCCATCACCAGCGTGGCCTTGAGTGAAATGTTACAACAGTTTTTGGATGGATTGCCATTAAAACTGGTGCAGATATTCAGACTCTCATTTTTTTTTTTTTAATATTTATATATATTCTGTCTCTCTGTCTGTTTTCCTTCATATCTCACTGACTCCTGTTGCTCTCTGTCTGTCTCTGAGAGTGAGAGAAAGTTATTCTTATTCAGCACAGCCTTTCACAGTGCAATCACAGGGAATATGCAATTAACGGGGAAAGCCTTCAGTCAATAGCACCGTGTGTATTCATACACCTCATCTACCCTCTACTCTTCTCTCTCCTCATCCTCCAACCGCTTCCCTGCGTTCCTCCAGCATCCTTTTCTCTTCAGTTGAGTACCTTCTCTACTCTCCTCCTCCACGTTTAAACCCAGATCATCATGCAAAGAGCTCCTCACTCTCCTTCCTCTCCTCCTCGTCTCGCAAATCATTTCTTATTTAACCACATCTCGTCGTCCTTCACCATCATCATTACCACCTCCCTCACTCCCCTGCTTCTCTTCCCTCTTTTCCTCCTTACAGTACCTCTCTCCCTCCCACCAGCCCTCACGCTCACCACACAGCTTTCATCATTATCATCACCACCTCCTCCCAATCTGTTTACTCTCTCCACCCCCACTCCTTTCCCACCTTACTCCCCCACCAACTCTCTTCAGTAACTCTGTGGCATCCTAATTCGCAAGTTCCTCTCTCCTGTTTTCTGTACCTGTTTTTCCCCCGCTGGTGTTGGTGCAAATGGCTCAGAACCAAAAAATGAGCCAATGTCCGCTGAAAAGACTCTGTGCTGCTCGTTATCAGTGGACCTGATTCAGAGTTTGTCTCCGTGACATCATCAAGAAACCATTGGCTGTTTGGTCTCTAGTTTTGTGAGAAACAGGAGAAAATGTTTGATCAAGATGCTTTTTCACCACAAGAGGACAACAATGTGCTGTCTATAGTGCACCACCTCCAACTTCCCAACACAGCTGACGCACCACCAACACACCCCCCACCAACTAAAAGATCTAAATGGCCACTTATCACATGGCCCAACATATACAGCTGTCTCATAGAGAAGCCCAGTGTGGACACAAAGGACAATTTGTGTGCATATAAATCTTTAGAGGCGTATAATTACATAAGCTACTTTATGGTCATGTGTAATTAACCTCACAGTTTATGAGTTCAGGGTTTTGTGCGTTGAGGACAAGTGTCCTGTCCACTGTCCAGCCAGACACAAGGACTAAAGACAAAACCTTATGATTCCTGGGTGTACGTGCACAGGGATCTTGGACGCATCCTAGCCACTAACTGCACATGCATGGCAGGGTCAGTCTCACACATTATCCAGGCAAACACAAACATACCAGACAGGAAGTGGATGCTGCACGGACTCTTGCCGCCTTTCAGACCTTTGGGACCCCAATCTGTCATAATCATCTTCTTCTTTTGGCAAACTGATGAGATCCCCTCAAGATATTGTACAATTTCCATCCATTCTTGTGCTGGTTTGTGCAGTTAACAGCACAACAACTCCTCATAATTTGCTTTTGCTGCTTGACTCCGCTTGTAAACAATTGGTGTTTTCCACTACGTGGTGCCTGCTCCACTCGACTCGAAAAAGTCCCGCTTCCTGCCCCCTGGCTGGACGTGCATATCTGCGATGACGCTGTGCAGAAACCCATCAATGGCTCAGTTTCTTCATCATGGCTCATTTCAATGCAACTCTCTGTTTCATCTCTTCTTCCTCTTTTACTGTCATTACTGATTTTAACTTTTGATTTCACCACTGACAATGCCCTGTTTTTAATCCATTCTTCATAGGCTGTCATTACCCTTTTCCACCTAGCAGCAGCTTGCGCACCACTGGTGGGAATCCATGGTCAATAGCATCTGTACAGTGGGATTATGCTTGTGCTCTGTTTGTGTTTTTTCAGTTTAATAAAAAACTTCAGATTTCACAAGAGTGTCCTGGTCAATACAGGCAGCGGCTCAACAAAATACGCAAAATGTACACCCAGCAAATATAGATAAATTGGTGCATTTTCTGTGTATCACACACTACAATTTTTATCCATTCAGCAGTACAAGATACATTTAAATCCCATGCCTTGCTATCACTTTCAGTCGGTTAAAACTAAGACTTTAATTATTACAGCCTTCAAACCAATAATTCATAATAACCCTGATGGAAACTAAACCTGTAAGGCAACAATAATTTGACAGGGAGAGCAAAATATGCACTTCAGACCTGGTATAGTAATTCTTTCCTTCAGTTAATTAAGAATTTTATGTCATATTTAAAATCAGCAGGTGTCTCCAAGGTTGATAAGTCACTAAGGACTCATTTTATTGCTGGAGAGAAGAAAAGAAAGTAGCAGCGACTGCGAGCTGAAGTTTTAATCATGAAGCCAGATGTTTTTGTTGAGAACTTACGGGAATCACAGGGGACTTCTTTTCTATACCCCTCATCCTCTTCACATATCTTCTCCTTCCCCTTCCCTCCGTCTTCGCCTTTTCTTTTTAATTTCTTCCCCAATTCCTCTGCCACCTTTTCTTCTCCAATTCTCACCGACCCTTGTCTCATTCGTCTCTGTCTTCCCTTCACCTTTCTGTAGTTTCTTCTAACATCATAGGGTCACATCCCGGTTCATCTTTGTTTCAAATTCTGTCTGTTTTTTATTTATTTTTCTGACCGTGTCCGCATTTTTGTCTCTTTACCACCCTGTCGTTTCTATTCTCTCCGCTCTTCTG
The DNA here is from genome assembly GCA_900323345.1 of Pseudochromis fuscus. Lineage (NCBI taxonomy): Eukaryota > Metazoa > Chordata > Actinopteri > Pseudochromidae > Pseudochromis > Pseudochromis fuscus. Next base: position 9,904 of record OOFC01048466.1, read on the forward strand.
TCATTTTCTGTAAAAGGCCTCATGTTTGACTTTCAGCTCTCTTAGGAGAACAGGTGTGTTCTCTATTAGCTCACAGTTAGACACACACACACAGACCTGAATACACACACACATACACACGCAGACTTGAATACACACCACACAACGTACATTTCCCCTCCAGACAGTGAGCCTTGTGTTTGATTTGGAAGACACTCGGAGACAACTTGGGTATGGTCCAGCACCGCAAAGTAGTTCAACATTCTCATACGGATGAGACGTCTTAAAACTTTTTCTGTCACGTTGAATAAATATAGTTCCTCACCTTGGACCTGTGCTCATTAAAATGTGCTGCTTTTTTAAACCTGTGGGGACTCCAGTTGAGTCAATTAAGGTTTTCTTCTGTTGACCCTGACTCAGTTAGACATACTGAGGTGTACCCACTACTTCTCTTGGAGATTTAAATACAATAAGAAAAGCTTTGGTGCACGGACAACATACTGCGATAGTGCTTTTGTCATTCGGATAACCGTTGTTAACAGGCCCCAAAGCACAGCTAAGACAATATAATTGGGCGTAGATGACACAACTTACCTTTTGCACTTCTTGATATAAAAATGCAGAGACTCTACTGTCAGCCATCTGGTTTCTGGGAGACAGGCTCAACAAAGGCGCCATGACAACTGCCATTGTGTGTTATGAAGGGTGGCATCAAATATCTTTAGAATAGAGTAGAATACAACAGGACATTATTGTCATTACACACAGGGGTGCAATTTTTTAAATGCTTTATAGCAGTTCTGTAAGAAAAACAAAACTTTGTTTAAAGTGCTTTGACGTCAACAGTTATTTATTTAAAAGGATAAATGTCATTCTTCAAGCCAAAATGACAACGTTTGCTAGATTCTGATTCTGTTGTGCAAGTTTTCTGCATTTTGTGTGTCTGTTTTATATCGTAGATAAACTATATTCAGACTAATTACAAAAATAAGCAGTAATAATAGTATCAATAAAAAACAGATTGTTAAAACAGTTGTTAAATATAGTACAAAGTGTGTGGTAACTGTTCTTTTACTGGCACTAAGCAGAGCTGGCATCATCTGTAATAGTACATCATAGTGTTTATGATGATGAACAAACTCCACCACTGGTTTATTACACCAGTCCCATTGTCCTGTTGTCATAGTTGGACCAGTAACTGCTAGTGGCTACCAGACTGGGTGCTGGGTGCTGGTACACCAGGGAGTATTGTACACCAGCCATATGTACGTGTTTTTCCGGACGCAACTGACAGTGACTGTGAGTAAAATAATGTAAGTTATACCCAAGTTAAGGCAGATCCAGAGCATTAGGGGCAGGCTGGCTGCCAGTGGGAAAGAATAAATTTATTGAACATATTGACACGAGTGAAACTGGGTCGATTAGAAAGTTGTGTGATTAATTGCCCTGTCTTCACCCTAAATCGGTGGTTATTTGTTTTGCTGTTCGGGGCTAGGTGTAAACAGAAACCTCATGGGGTGTTTGAGGGCAATGGGACATGGGCATATAAATAAAAGATCTACCATTTGTTTTTTTCTCAGCTGTTGTTTGGTTCACAGAAGAATCTGAAAACTCTGTCCTTGCCTGTGTTCGTATGTTTGATCATGTGTAGTTCAGTGTGATTTAAATGTTCCCTCCTTTATTTTACTTGATGAAATTTACTGCTTTGTATACTTTGCTTTGTAAGTCAACATTACTAGGAGTATTCTTTAAGTTGATTTTCATTGGGTGTTCACAGTTCTACAATAAATTACCTAAATTATCTTAGTTATTTTTCAATTATATTTAAAATGTAATTCACTACATGATTTTCTTCCCCAAAGAAAACATATGAATTGGCTTTTCTGCGTCTGACTTTTTGATGGTCTGATGCAAAGGACACTTTCAACACCAAGGCAATAACTGTGCAACAAACCCTGCCTGACTCATCCTCGGTTACACTTTGAATCTTCCGTGAATCTTCCAGCGGCTCTAAACAGATTTTAGGGCAAGTGCTGATTGTGACTCCTGCTGTTGCTCAGAGACTATTGAAGACCCATTTGAAACAGAGTGCTGTTTTACCAAAAGTTGAAATATTTCAACTTGTGGCCCTCTGTGGTCTGAGTGCCAAAAACAGGCTAAAACTCTGAAGCTGCTGGAGACACAACAGTGCTGCTTTCCCCCTGAAATGAAGAAGAGCAGAAAACAGAGGTCTCCAGTGAAAATACAGCCGTCAACCTCATGGGAGCTTTGAAGGGAATGGTTGTAAAAACATTGCTGGTGACAGATTATTGCCAACCCTTTGAATTACACAGGCTGTAATTAATGTTACCAGACAAAGCAGCCTCCCTATCTTTATCAATAAACCTCCTGCATATTTACTTTTCTGTGAGGTTGAGTGAAGGTGCTACTTTTAACATCTAATGGAAACCTTGCTTTGTGTTTTCCAGAGAAAAACAAGTTTTTTTTTCTGTTTTAAAATAGACGAACAAGTCAAAAACTGGCACACCTCATACAAAAAAGTTGCAAACACCATTATCAAAGCAACCACTCTTTATTTTCCTGTAGAATCATTAAAGCAGAATATAGTTTAGATCTGGATGTCCTCTCAGTCTTTGCATAATGACTTCGAAAACAAAGCAGCAGCGAATATGTCTGCAGTCTGCTTTATTTTCGTTTTCTTCTTTCCTCTTTACAATTATTGTCAGGACACACATCGAGTTGGAAATGCATTTATTCTTCACACTCACTCACTCACAGGAAAGCAGTTTCCTGCAACAGTCAACAGACAAGAGCAGTACTCCATTTTTCTGCTGCTTTGTCTTTCCCATGGACTGCATATAGAAATAGGCAAAGCAATTGGGGCTCTGATATGAAGGTCAGTACTGAAGTGCAAAAAAGTGCAATACTCCCTGCAGCCACTAGAGGCTGACTCCAAAAAAACTTCAATTGACTTCAATTCAAAAATGGTCATTTTCGATCATGAAATACTCAGTCAATACATTTTTTCCACTGATATCATTAGTTAAAGTCAACTTGTCCAGGTTCAAAAAGATAAAGATTTAGGTGCATGGTTAGTGTGATCAACAACTCTGATCTACAGTGATTTACAGGTGGTCCAGTCTCATCCACATTTTTAGACCCAGTTCCTCACTCCTCCCTTCATATCCAAATATGGTCACTTCTGGCTCCAAACAACCAACATGGCTACATTTTTTTCTTTCTGCTAACATTTCCTGTATCGCAGCACACATCTATACTTAGACCTCCAACTTGACCCAGCTATTATCACAGTACAGTTTATTCTTCTGCACCTCGTCCTGAAGCACATTACTGTTGTAACCATATCATTACAGCATAGACCACCCTCAAAGGTGAAGCTTTTATTCAATGAAAGCTCCTTTACTCTTATTGAGAGGTGTTCCTCTTCAGAGTAGTACATACATCAAAGCCCAGCAACAACTTACAAGTGCTTCTGAATGCCTGCAGGATCAGCTTCTGCTGTGCTTGTAATTTCTACCCTGGATGTGAAAGGGGACAATTTCTCAACAATGATCTGAAGGCTGCCACATTGAAAATAACTTAGCCGGTGACGTGTTTGGGCAAAAAATGGGAATGGTATCACAGACGTCACTGTGATTCATGCTGTACAGATTCAGGATCAGCAATATACACTTAAAGTTCACTGCCTCTCATGTTGTAACTGTCTTTCTTTTTTTCCGCTTTTTTCTTTAAAGTCATCTTTCTCTTGCAGTCTATCACTGACCAGTAGATGGCAGCCTTACTACACTCAGCTATTAAAAGGAGCTCTCCGTGGTGCTGAATGGTGCATGAAGCTGATGCTCTCCTTATCTATCTATCTATCTATCTATCTATCTATCTATCTTATCTATTTGTCTATTTGTCTGTCTGTCCTTCAGATCTGTCTTACTGCGTCCCACTATGTGCCTGTGTGTTGAAGTGCAGCAGCAGATGTGTGTTGTGTCAAACGACCCTCCTGTCGGGGTTGAAAACGACAGTCTTTTTAGGAGCGTATGCTGTTATGAAGCCTCCCACCAGTACATGTAAAAAATGTTTTTTTTATAAATATATATAAAATGACTAAACTAGCCCAATGCACAGAGAGCTACCAGCTTGATGGATGACTCACAGTAATGCTGTGAAACGGCTCAACCCACACACACACAGCCGCTCACTGAAACACACACTCATACCAACGCGTGCAGCACAACAGCCGAGCAAACACATACTGTATAAACCCATACACACACACACACACACACACACACACACACACACACACAGAGGATGTGATATCAAAGTTAAGATGGTTAACTAGCTACAAGAAGGAAGGAGGTTGCCAGTGTGGATTAGCATGATGGGAGATTAACAACAAATTTATTATGAAAAATATTTAAAGAAAAAAAAAAAAAGCTGCTGTAGCTGACAAATCCTGTAACATGTGGTCAGAGGCCCCAAGGGGGTTGTTTAGAAGGTCTGAAGCAAAATGAGGATTAATTCCAATCCCGTGCTTTTTTTTTTCATGTTTTAGCAGCGAGCAGCACAAGTGCTTGCTGATTATTCTAATTTATAAATGCAATGAATGCAGATCTGTCACCAAAAATATCCCTTACGAGATTCACTGATGGGTCCCCAGGCTGATTTGTATTCACATCCTTTACTGACAATTGCCTTAAAGATGCAATACAACCTATTACCACTGCATGCTTCTTAGAATTTCCCCAATTACATAAAATAATCCACTAAAACAAATCTCAAAACGTAAATAAATATTTGAAGCTAAAGGTACAATTAGAAGTGAATATGTAATTGGCTCCATAGCTGCCAAGATGGCAACAAATGGTAAACCCATCAGAAATGTCTCAGATAACTATGGGTGATGTCACAAGGCAGTTTCAGTACTTTACTTCAGGCGCCCACTCAGCAGCTTTTCTTTTCACGGCGTGAAAGTATTGGGCGACACCTGCTGTGAAATACTGTAATGGGACAAATTTGGAGTGACACGTATAATTTGCATTTGTCTCAAAATGTTGCTGCTGTTGGTCGTTTCCGAGGCTCGGCAGGCTAAGTCTCCACGTCGTGTTTGTAGCGTTGTAATCTTGTTAGCGTGATCCTCTGCACATGCCACCAGGGACCGGGGATCAATAACTGGCTCGTGGCTCCGTTTGGGGTGCGCACACACTCTCACAAACACACACACACACACTCCTAAAGATGAGAGAATCAGAGTATATTGCTTGTGATTGATTGGCAAGAGCTGCACTGTATTGTTTTTTAATATTGTGTTTAACATCATGTGATCTTCTTGGATCATGTGTGTGTGTGTGTGTGTGTGTGTGTGTTTGCTTGACTTTAGCCAACACCATTACCTCTTTAACTGACCCATCCATCTCCTACCTGTTCCTCTTTACTTCCACATCGGCTTTTCGTTTCCCCCCTCGTTCTTCCTTCTTCTCATTATTCTCCACCACCATCACTCCATCTCCTTCTTTTCTGTTGCTTATGCCATTCTTCCTTCTCCCCCTGTGGCCTTCAT
>OOFC01048466.1:19293-34183 GCA_900323345.1 Pseudochromis fuscus
GTCCTAGTGTCCAACTGTGATGATAATTCCCATAAAACCCAGCTAGTGCTTATATAATTGATATATTGTTAACTACACTCTACAGGAGACTGAACAAAAGACATTTTTGGCATGCACTCTCACACACAAACACACACACACACACACACACACACACACACACACACACACACACACACACACACACACACACACACACACACACACACACACACACACACACACACACAGCTGAGAATAACATGTCTTAGGACTTCATTTTAGACTCCCACTGGGACTATGAAGCACTTGTTTAATCACTCGCATGCACACTCACTCATACACTCCCAGAAATAACCGCACGCACACATTTAGACACATAGGACATTCCAATGACTTATTTCTACTCCCTTTTCAAAGTGAGGACTGATTAAATGTCTCTGTTTTTTGAAGCATTTTAATGTTTTTATCCTTATGAGGACATTTGGTCCCAGATGCACACACACACACACACACACATATACACAGTAACAAAAGTACACGTACATGGTGACAATTAGCTGACATTGAATCAATGCCAAACAACAAGATATTGGAACTAGCTGTCTGTCCCCCTGCTTGGCATACTAATATTACACACGGGGAAACACACAAACCCAGACGCACACACACACGCTCACTGTGAGAAAATAGCTAATTAAAAGAGAGCTATCTGCCCAATCCAAATTCACTGTAGGTGCACCAAACTAAAGGACTGAGACATATAGTGTGCAACTTGGGCCAATGAAAGGTGTGAAAATCTAGCAAGTGTAATAAAATGTGAAAGAAAGAAGTAGGTGGGGATGTCAAACACTGATTAAAGAGATTTTTTTTACCCTGGATGATGTGTCCACTTACTTTTTACATCTTCTGCTCATCACCTGTAATCTTGGGCCTTGGGGCGTGGCAGAAAGTGGAAATAAGTTGAACTAGTGTTATGAATGTTTTTGAGATGTATATTAACTTTTCTAACACTACAATGTACAATGTATTAGTATTAATGTATAAAACACATTTTTAATGATACACAATAGGTTTTTATAGAAGTTATAAATGCTGATGAAACTTTACAAGCAAAAATATTAATGTGTGTGTCTCTTAACAACATGATAGTTTGTTATTAGCCATTTCAGATTTGTGTGCTGTTATAAATGTCAAAAATAGGGACTTAAATCAAAGTGTCACTGATTTTACCTTCAGGTAATTTAAGGAAATTGTATAATTTTAATGAAATGTTAAAAAAAATCAGCAGTCAACACCAATTTGTCTGGATTATAATCAGTAGTGTGTGTGAGTCTATGAGTGTTTCTGTGCTGGTGCTGTTGTGGTGATAGTATACAGTTAGGTGAAGAAGAAAGTAAGTGAAATCGTTCACTTTTTCCAAAATATTTGTTCAAGAAAACAAATGATCCTCTTTGAAACGGTGCCTAAAAATACAGCCAATATGTGTGAACACAACCCAGAGAAATGTTGCTTTTTTAAATCATTTATTCAACAAAAATGTCAGGAGATGTAATATTCTTCTGTGGAAAAAGTAAGCACGCCCTCGGCATCAGAAACTAGTATTTCCCCCTTTATCAAAAATAAGTGTATCTGACATCGGCTCTCTGGAAGTTCTGACCACAACTTCAATGCAAAGTTCCTCCAGCAGTAAGATGTTTGATGGTTTTCTTGTACATACACAGCCTGTTTCTAATCCCCCTGCAATATTCAATGGGATTTTATTCTGCCAACCATCCACCTTTTATTTTTAAGCCCTTTCTTGGTGCAAGTTTGCTTTGGATCATTATCCCATTCAAAGCTCCACTCCTGCTTCACCTTTGTCTTTTGGATAAATGGCCTCAAGTGATCTCCCACCGGCCTCCACAGTGGGTGTGGGGTTCTTCTGAAATGCTGTCTTTGGGTTGCACAAAGCCACGTCCACTGTAACTGTGACTTCTTTTACTGGCACACCTCCCGCGCAGGTCAAATTTGTGCCAATCTTTTTCTGATTGTGCACATGCCCTTTGACACCGGCAGTTGTGAAGTTACTTGCAGATCTTGTGGAGACATTTTGTGGTTTTTGGAGAATTCTTGCATCAAATCATCGGTTTCTTTGGTTGAATTTGCTGTGGCGGCCAGCTGTGGAGAGGTCAAAACCTACGCCATGTACAGAGGATTTTTTTACAGAAACGTTATTTATTTGAAATAATTTAAAGAACATTTAAATCCCTTGCTAAAGTCATAGGCAGTCACAGCTGTTTTTCTGACAGCTCTTTAGATCTTGGCATGATGACACCACACACTGTAATCACAAGAGCAGGAGACCTGAGATAGAGGTGAGAAGATTGATTCAACCTGTCACTTCCTATGTGGGGAGTCCAATCATTGGCACCTAATCTGAAACCACTCTTTTTTACTGTATAGTTTTAATGGTGTGATTCATCATTTACTTTTTCCATGTGCCCAATCTGTTTTTTATTTTTTATTATTTAAACTATGAAAATTGTTACAATATATTAGAGCTGCCAAAATTAATGGATTAACGCAGATTAATCCATCATCATGATTAATCTGATTAATTATTTTAACACAATAATCTCATCTGCAGCACAGAATGACTCTGAACGTCTCTGGCAACACATTTCAGGCAGTTTGTCCGAGTGGAGTTGTTGTCACACATGCACCAATAGGCAGTTAATCCTGTGGTGACAGGCAGCAGAACCAACCAATAAACATGGAGGATGTTAAACAGGACGTTGGTTCTCTCCGTAGGAAATTTGAGTACAAAAAAATCAAGACAGAATAGTTGACTGACTCTCTGCAGGAAGAAGTTTTCTTTTCACTGAAGCACTTTCAGCTTAAAATACCACATTAATGTGAAGCATACATTAGTACATACTGCTAGCACTTCGGCTAACGCATCACCCTTGTGACAAACCACCCTCATACAAAATGAAACATGGTTAATCTAGATCTAAAAGTAATGATATTTAATCGTGATTAATCGAAATTAATCCACAGCAACCCTGTGATTAATCTGATTAACAGTTTTAATTGTTGGACAGCTACAACTACATTATATGTAATTACTTTGACTGCATTACCTTGGTCTATAGGTGTAGGTTAAAAGATAATAAATATAGTGAAAGTGTTTTTGTACTGTTTTTTTTTTCCGGATGTGCTTTGTGTGTGTGTGTGTATGTGTGTGTGCACATTTGTCGGGGACTCCCCTTGTATATGTGTGTTTGTGTTTCATAACATTCGACTTTCTGTGTGTGAGAAGCTTGGGAGCACTTATAACTTTCACCTCTACGTGGGAGGGGTGGACTATAAGACACACTCACAGCCAGACACACACACACACACACACACACACACACAGGTGCAGAAAGAAAGGACTTTTGCTCAGTGTTTTCCAGTGCTTGTATTATAATTGATTCCCCTCAGTCACACCAAAGTTCACACACTTTTCCAACAATATGAGATTCAGAAAAACCAGAAGAGACTCTTTACGTGTGTGTGTACCTATAACAGGAAGAGCGAGACATCTCATTGAATTCTGATGATGTTCAGGTAGTCAAGGGTCCTTCTAGGTGTCCAGTGAGACCAGAGTATACACACACACTTCAATACAGTTAACTAACGCAGAGTACACAGTTCAATGGTGAGCAAAGAGGAAGTGAGTAAATGTGTGCAAGAGAGAAAGTGTGTGAGAGAGAGAGAGAGCGACAGTGAGATCTAATGAACACTCAAGGCAGTGAACCATTTGTTTTTCATTCTGGTAAGCTCTGAAGTTTACATTTATGTGTTAATATACGTACAGAGCTTAGGAAGTGAAGCGGTGCTACTGGTGGCGTCACAGAGTTAACTATCAGACACAGTGTACACGTTAAGTATACATGGGTCATTATGCTCGTGATGGTGGAAGGAAAGTCTCTTCTAGCCATCCATGCTGGCTTGAGAGAAATGAGCAAGTAATCTATCTTGATAGTGTTCAAATGACAGAACTTTTAAAAGAGCCATGGCCTACATACAGCACACTAATGCAGGGGGGGAGGGCAGCGAGCGAGAGACTGAGAAAGGAAAGGAGAATATGTGTGAAGACAGAGAGAGAGAGAGATGGAGATATAGGCAGAGATCAAAAGAAGTGTGTTAAAGGGACAGAGAAGAAGGAGACGCACTGCGATGCAGGGGGAGACAAAGTAAAGGAGAAAATGAAAATGTATTCCCCAGCAGACGCGATTAATCAGGAATGACTTTTCCATCTTGTGCTGCTCGGCCAGTAATGTCTGGCATTAAGTAATGACATCATAACCCTGTCTGCCTTGAATTTATACCTCAGATACAGAGGGAAATCCACCAAACTGACCTAAAGGCACGAACAAACAGGGCTCTAAAATCTTTTGATATTAATGACCGGGCTCAAATATTTCATGCTTGCAGTAAATACCGCATCACACGCACAGCAGAATCTCTGTCTGTCATTTAATATCTGAGTGGACAGAATGAAAAAAGGGGGAATAAAAGAGCATGTGTATATCATATGAAATAGCACGACAGCGCTTGAAATTATGAACATCGTAAAAGTGCTGTTGCATCGCTGTCCTACTTCAGTTTTTACCACACATTAGTGTGCATGAGTAAATATCTAGTTTAGTTTTCTGAACCACCTTGTTAATGAAATCTTTAAGCCCAACTGTCAGAGACCACTGCATTTATCTTTTTAATTGTGCATTGCCTGCATCTAAATAAAGTTTTTGTGTACGTTATTAAAACTCCAGAAATATGTCTGGTGAGCTACGTGCTGTAACGAGCTATAAAACCATCTCATTTATATCATATGGGTAAAAAGTTTGCATTTTGCTGTTATGGAGCTTTTAATGCGGCCACTTTTGGCACAGCAGTTTGTTGCTGTTTTTCTGTACCTTGTGGTGCAGACGCCTCGCTGTGGTGGGAGCTGAGGGTTATTTCATAACACAGGATTACTCAGCCAGCCAGCTCTAAAAATAAGCATGAAATGAACCTCTCAACTGGAGTTCATAATGAAAGATCGGTTGGTGTGACTACAAGACATCCATGAAAACCAATATCCAAATTTAATTTGACAGATTATTCAGAACATCAACAGCTATGGTACGTTTTTACCAATTCCAGTAAAGTGCATAATTTCCACCGCTTTTCGTTCGTTCGCCGTGTTAACGGCCGTGCTATGCATTCTGGGAGCAGCAGTTCAAGCAGCAGTGCTCCACATTGACTGCTTCATGTTTGCATAAAATTGAGGTCTAGTCTTTTTTATTCAAATCCAGGTGCCAAACATCACCTGCTTCCTCTCAGAACTTTAAGCCTTGTGAACAAACTAAACAGTTGACTGTTCATCTGCCATTTTTTATTTGCAGTTGCATTGACAGATGCCATCAGCTACAAACATATGAACCTCATACATGCTGCTGGCAGTGATTATTCACTACAGGCACAGCAAGTTTAAATATTCAATTGTTTGTCACAGGACTTAAACAACACCTATTGTGCTCCTTTTCCAGCTTTATATGCAGCTATATATATGTCTGTATAGATCACAGTTCAAAAAAGTTCATATTGCTCTTATAATGTCCACTTATGTAGTCCCTCATTTCATCCTGTCTGAAACTTTTGATTGGCTGACATCAGGGAGACTGACAGGAGAGGAAAGGACTCTCCAACAGGTGACTTCTGTGTAATCGTTGCTGTAAACAAAGTACCGTATTTTCCAGACTATAAGCCGCTACTTTTTTCCGACGCTTTGAACCCTGCGGCTGAAACACCGGTGTGGCTCATGTATCAGTGGCACGCAGCTCGTTAGCTTTTTACAAGCTACCAAGCTCCGTGCCACCGATACATTTAGCTTCATCGCATCAGACCCGATCAGAGTGGACCACATGAAACTGTTCAAATAAATTCAATAGTGGCTTATAGACAGGTGCGCTCACAGTCTGGAAAATACAGTAAATTTGTAGACTGGAAATTACTCTTCAAACCAGAACCTGAAAGCAGACAGTTTCCCAACATTCACCACAAGAAAGATCACAGCAGGACGTCTGTGTTGTTGCTGTTATTACACCCATTAGCAGCTTTTTGTGGAACATCACATGGATTCAGTATTTCAATCACAAGCTATGTGTAAAATGTTTTCCATGTATGTAGCCTGCACATTAACCTGTGTACGTGTGAAATGCTGGAAAATCCCGAAGTGAAAAATGTTTGCTGTGGAAATACAGAAGGTAACAGAGCTGGTAAAATGTTAATGACTGTTCAGTATCTCAGTGTACCTGCAGTTATATGCTGCAATACAGGAAATAAATAAATGCATTAGTGTTTAGGAGAGGAGAATTGAAGAACGCTTTCAGTTACAACCACCGGGATCTTTGGATCAGCTACGAAAGAAGCTGGTTTTTGTACGTCACACTGTCAGCCTTTGGAGCAGATTTCTTTCATCAGGCTGCAGTCTGAGCTATTTTCTCTCAGAGATTACTGGAACATCATTTCATCTCATGATTTGATCATGTGTAGTATGAACACCCAACGCTGGAAAACTGAAGTCAGAACAGAAACCATGGAAAATAAAATACATGCCTAATGAGATGCTGGAAGAGGTTTACTCAAGGTATCGTACATGTGAATTTTAGCAAACAGATCAACTTTCCAGCTTGGACCACCTTGTGTTTCTCTTTGCCCTCTGCAGCGATGGGCATCAACACATTGCTCCCTTTCAATGAGGAGGTTTTTTTCATGTAGGGCCTTTGTTAGTCTGAATGTATAACTATCTCTTACTGTGGCATATCCCAGGGCTAACAAGCTTAAATAACCCAGATAAAAGTAATATGGTAATCACTGATCCAGGTAGAGAAAATCACTTTTTGATGACAGTGCAGGGTCAGCTGGTAGGAACTGGTGGGGATTCAGTGTTTTGCTCAAGGACACTTAACCAGGGTGAGATGTTTTAGCTTGAATAAAGATCCTACACTGAACGATGGCATCTGTCTGCTTCATCACCCTACAGCTTTAAACCTGGGTCTGTGTTGGTCTGCTGCTGCCGCCCCCTGAATGCAGAGGCTAATGTGTCTGTTAATGTCGCACTTTTGCTATTTTATTATTTCCTCCTTGCCTTTCTGTTAGCATGACATTTTCTATAAGCTGTAGGCTAATAGTTGGCTAGCGGGCCGACATTAAGCAGGCTAATGTGTCTGTTAATGTTACATTAGTGTTATTTCAGTTTTTCTCTCACTTAGTTCCATGGTTTCAGGGCAAAGTGTGTGTGTGTGAGCACACCTACACTGTGTGTGTGTGTGTGTGTGTAGTGGAGTGCGTGTGCGTCTGTGTGCTGTGTGAGTGTGTGCGTATGCGCGTTCTACATATGGAGCCAATGAGTTACATTTCCATTTCAAAGCGACGAGTCAGCAGCAGCAGAAGCTACTTTCATCCATTAATGTGATTTTAGGGAGAGAGCGAGACAGTGAGACACACACAGAAGGAAATACATAGAGCCACAGTAATAATTACTCTCCAGGTTGGCAAAGGGTTCAGATTGTTTATTGGTGTATCTGCCTCTGTGTTTCTCTCTTACTGACAACCACCTCCCATCTTCCTGTGTTTTTAGTCAAATGATGTGCACGCCACTTATCTGTTGAACAGTGCAGTGTTTAAATGCAGCTGTCACTCACATTAACAGGTTTGCTGCTCTGCAAAGTGTACAAGTGTTGTTGTACCACAGTGCATAAAAAAGTTGAAAACTCTGCAGAAGATGAATTGTTTTAAAGAATAAACTGTGGGTGTGTGTGTGTGCGCCTCAGCCTTCAAGAGGAAAATGCTTAGGGTTAGGGTTAGAACCGTGTGCGTTAGGGAGAGCTGTGAGGGGATTACTTTGTGCTTGAGTGCCCTTTTGTGTGTAAATGTCCATGCGTAAGCTAAAAGTGTGTGTGCGCCACTGTGTCGAAGCATCGTGTGTGTACACAGCTTCTCTGAGCGCAACCATGCGAAAGCTGTACAAGCTGTGTGTCATATTAATGTAGAGCTGCAAGTTGAAACCGAATGTGTTAGTTTTGATTTTTGTTTATGAATTTGTATTAGTGTTTGCTTGTGTACACAAGCTCGGATCAGTGGGTGTATTTGCTTCGATGAGTGTGTCCATGTGAGGGAATTTAAACTGTGCATCTCCATAACGTCTGGAAGTTTGTGTGTGCAAATGAGGCACAGCATAGTGTGCAAACATAAAATATGTGGCTGTCAGTGAAGGGGTGTTTATTGTCGGAGCCTTCTGTGTGTGTGTGTGTGTGTGTGTGTGTGTTTCTGCACACATAGTGCACATGGTATTTGAAATCTGTATATGTGTGTTAGCTTTAATAACCAGCATTTTGTGTGTGTGTGTGTGTGACTTTGTGTTTATGTATTTCAAACTGAGCATGTGTGTACGTTTCAGTATAAATGCATTAGCCACAGGGTATCGTTGCTCCAGTGGCATCGTTCTTATTCTATCCATTTTTAATGATTGGTAATGGTCGCTAGCAGTGTTGAACCTGCAACGTAAGGACACAGCAGAAGAAAAAAAACAACAAAAATAAAAGATCCAGTGGTACACAAAGTGAGACAAAGGAAATAGAGGAGGGGAGGCTGAAAAATGGAGTTGGGAGGGAGAGAGAGAGGAAACTGGGAGGGTGTTAATAGATGTTAGCTTGTGGAAACCAGCGTCACAGGGGTACCGCTGAAAAGGTCCCACGGTGCACGGTGCCACTGCAGCACAGCCCCACAGGAGGACAGTGGGTGAGAGGAAGAGGGAGGAGGCGAGAAACTGGCTGACTGACTGTCACTTTGATTTACCGACTAAATGATGGACTGGTTGTTAAATTGATTGACTGACTTGCTGGCTGATTGGTTGTGTTACAGGCTGGCTACGTGACTGACTGAGGCAATTGCTGATTTGTTGAAGGCTTTTTACAAGGTACCTTTGTAATGGCAGAGCAGGAGAGGAGAGAGAGAGGGAGAGGGGGCTGATGGAGAGATGAAGGAAAGGCGAGGCCTCTTAACTGTGTTTAAACTCTACAAAAAAGGTTTGGAATGAGTTTCCAGGGTCCGAAGGCCAAGAAACGTTCTTAGCACATAATGGCTGTTAAATTGTTCCTTGTTAAATTTAGGTTTTATTTGTTTCCATTAAAGACCACAATGTGCTTTATTACCAATGCTTCCTTGTGCCATCCTTGAGGGAAAAAGCAGGATTTTATCCACTGAAATCAAGTTGAATCAAATCAAACTGAATTGTACTTAAGTTAATTAAATAACATAGGGTAATGAAAACATTTGAAACAATTCATCAATTCTAGTTGAAAAAACAAACAAAAAACCCCAACAAGATTGCAACGGCTTAAAATTAAGATTCTTAGATTTTCATGCTGTGCTGACATCAAACAGAGTAAACTGAGCAATATTGCCCTGTCAGCTGGAGAGGAGAGGCAGAGGCGTGGATGGAGAGACGGAGAGAAAAGTGTGGAGAGGGATGAGTGAGTGAGGAAAGAAGGGATGGGGTTAAAGAGGAGGAGGAGGAGGAGATGGTGGAAGGAGGAAGGAGGAGAAGGGGAGGCCTTAAGCGGTGTGATAAGAAATAATAAAGGAAAGGTTGTAAAAGGCTTCAAGACTCCAGCTGTAGCAATATCAGCTACACACACACACACACACACACACACAGCTGGATGAAAACTGATGTTGCAGTGTCCTTTACAGGCTATTAAATCTGAACAACCGCAATTGCTTACTTCTGTCTGACAAATGATGACTTAAAACCACAGCTTGTCTGTCTGTCCGTCCGTCCATGCGTCCTTCTGTCTGTCCTAAGTCAACTGAACCCTACTGCAGTCTCAAAACCACCAGGAGAGCAAAAGGGGGAAAAATGCATGCAAGCCAATGGATGATCAGTAAAAAAAAAGTCCAACTTCCCTCTTTTTTTTACATTTTGAACAATGTTGCTGCTGTAAATTTGTTCTAATTCTTTCACATTTGGCTGATAAAGATGACATCAAGTCCTTTCAACACGTCTTCAGCACATTAGACAATAAGCTGCTTCTATAAGTAGTTTGAAGTAATGCTTCTTGAATGTCAAGAAGCACCAGACTCTCTCTCTCTCCCTCCCATTCTCCTCCCTTCACTCTCCACTCATCCTTTATCTCATCTTCTCTTTCATCCCTCTGCCCTTTTTCTCCTGCCTCATGTCTTTCCCCCTCT
Organism: Pseudochromis fuscus; assembly: GCA_900323345.1. NCBI lineage: Eukaryota > Metazoa > Chordata > Actinopteri > Pseudochromidae > Pseudochromis > Pseudochromis fuscus. Next base: position 29,539 of record OOFC01048466.1, read on the forward strand.
TTTCATGCGTGACTCTGATTCTTCTCTCTAAATTTTCTCCTTTGCTTTATGTATCAATTCCCTGCCTCTCCTCCTCCCTCCTGCCACTCATTCTTCTTAATTCTCTTCCTTTTGTGTCCCCTCACTTTTATTGCTTTTCTCTTTCTCTCCATCTATTCCCTCAATGGCTGTTCTCCCTCTCCCTCGCTCTCCTCTTCCCGTCCTCCCTCCCTCATCAACTTCCTCCACCTCGCTCCTCCTCGTTGTCATCCCCACTTTCTTGTGGCGTCTCTTTCTCCTGCTCTCTCTCTGCCCTTTCGAGTCCTTTGATTAGGTTGTTGGCATTTTCATTGAGATGTCTATATGACCACTGAAATAACTCTCCTGTCACAGTCTCATCTGCCCTCTATCTACTTCTTTTCTTTTTGTCTCTTCATCCCCAGCATTTCCTCCTCATCTCTACTTTCTCACTCCATTTTATCTTCTTCCTGGGCTGCTCACATGCTCCCCTCTCTTTCTCTTTCAGTACCCTTTTCTTATTTTTGCCTGCTCTTTGCTTTTCCCTGCCTTTCTATACTCATTTACCCCCTCTCTTATTTCCTCGGCCGCTTCCGTAGATCGTTTGTCTAAATGTCAGATGGCCACATCAGCCACTGTTGGTATTATAAACAGCTTTCTGGTCGGCGCCACAGAAGGAGAGTCACAGGGAGCGAACGAGTGAGTGTGGGGCGGTGGGGGCCCGGCTGACGCGGCAGTTTTCTTGTGTTTCTGGCAGTGAAGAGAAAGAAGAAGATGTCTGAAAATAGAGAGAACATGTTTAAAAATGATACGGGGTGTGGGGTGAGAGGAGGGAGAGAGTGAGTCGGCTTATGGAGAAGAAAAACGAGATAAGAGGAGTGGAGGGAGAGGACGGGGGGGAAAGAAGAAGAAGAAGAAGAAAAAAAACGGGCGGAGAAGGAGAGAAATAAAGAGAAAGGGAGAGGGAGAGCCTGCGTGTCTACATGCCTCTAATCTGTTGATGGTTGAGGAGAAGCAGACAATAAGCCATTATCTCTCTAAGACTTAGGTTTAGCTGCAGCAGTATGGCACCGCATACAGCTAGTGCCAAAGCAGCTTACAGCACAGTTATGTTCCCAGGATGCACTGACACCCATACAGGAGCAGGATGGGATATCAAAAAACAGCTTAAATTAGGGAGATGATAAGATATCGGTGCACACGGCTTAATAATTCTGACAATACAATTTGATACAAAAACATGTGGGAGATGTCTGTTTTCATGTGTGATGAAGAAGAGAATCGTAGATAAGATCTTTCAGGGCTGTAATAAAAGTATAAATTCTTCAGGATAACATGGATAACATTAGCACTGGAAAACTGTTGAAGCTGCGTGAAAGTGCGTAAGAGAGCTTGTTAATAACACATGGAGACATCATGGAGTTAATAAAAATTACACAAAGCTTAAAAAAGTAACTCTTGTTTATGCCATTAGTTTAAAAATGACAAGAAATCGTAAGGAATCGCACAAGTTGTCAGAAACGACACGTGCACAAAATGTTCTGTACCACAAACAAGCCCACAATGCAAATACATACATTCGTCCTACTTCCTGTTTGCCCATATAGGAAAGGAGATAAAAAATAGCACGTTGATGGAAAATTATTATTCTTGCACATCCGCCTTTGATGTACTTAATGTTGTGCATTACAGCTTCCCCCTGTATTATGATAAATATTTAATCATGAACTTGATGCACCTTAATACACAGTTAAGACTGCATGATTAAAAAGTTAATATACTTCCCATGGTTATTATGTTTGTGTTTGGCACTGCGTGGAGACACATGCCTCTTTAGATGTCTACAGAGCCCTTTTAGATATTTTATGTGTAATATTTCCAAAGTATTTGGCAGCAGTACTTCTTTTTATTTGCAACATGCAGCGCCTGATGATGTCGACTGTGCCGTTTTTCCTTACCTTTGTATCCACGCTGCTCCTCTCCTCTCGTTATTTTCATTTCCTCGCGCAAATGAATGCATCGCAAAAATGCCATTGTACAAATGCCAATGCCAAGCTCACTGTTAGCTGCCCTTTAAAAAGCAATGCCATCACTCCCAGTTCATTGTTCTGATGGCCATTTCCCTCTGTGGTGCAGAGGATGGCGAGCGCACATTCACAACTTCACAAATGTGCCATTAAGGTTTCCGAGTGCAGCCTAAGTAAGAGTGTGCATTTTTCACAGTGATTAAAAATGATCAGTGTCGGATAAATACACATGAGAAATCCACATTTTCTGTCTAATAATCTCTTTCAGGCTGTCTTCCTGGTGCTAGAAACAGGAGGGAGGCCAGATTTGACACCAGTGCTGTTAAAAAGCTGACGTCACTGCACTGACTAAGACAGAGAACAGAGAGAGGTGTCACATTAGCCAGCCTTCTCCTCTCCTCTCCTCTCCTCTCCTCTCCTCTCCTCTCCTCCCCCTCCTCCCTCCTTTCCTAATTTTGATTGCAGCAGGCATTTTGTATCATCCAGTAGCTCTGCTGGTGTGGAGTTGTTTAGGGGACATGAAGAGCTTTCTAAATGATGGCTAAATTTAACTAAATGACTTCCTCCACTCAGATCTGATATAATGTTCTTCCCAGCTTCTCTCCTCTCTCTGAATCTTCCTCTCGCTGCCTCATCCTCTTTAGCTGTTGTCCTTTTCTGCTCCTTCCTCTCGCGCTTTCTCTCTGTCCTGAAGTGGGATTTCTATTTCTCAATCTCCCTCCCAGCTACTGCTACCCCTTCCTCTTCTCACTATTTACCTTTTTTCCCCTCTCTTTCTGTCTCTGGCTCCAACCACTCCCCTCTCCTCTCTTGCTCCCTCTCTTTTGTTTCATCTGCTTGTATAAAAGAGCTTTAGGTTTCTCTGTCTTACGTCTTCAAAAGCTTGCTTTGGAGTCTTTTTACTATATCATCTGTCAGTCGTCTGTCTGTCTGTCTGATCGATGCTGTTTCTGTCTGCTGTCTGCAATAATGTGCCTTTGAATGGAAGCGGTTACTAATTAGATAATAGATCTTTTACCTGAGAATTATGGTCAGAAAATTGGAAAAGGATAATTGCTTGTAGATCAGCAGTCAATTGTGACTCAGCCAGCCACCCTGCCTTCGTGGGTCTTCATTCATCCACTAACAACTTCACCGCAATATCACCTAATTACCTCATTTATAATTATAAAGTATATCACGCACTAGATCACCATGTATATTATGTTACATTATAATTATGTCATAATATGATGTAATATAATAGTATGTTGAGGCTCTCGGATATATTTCATAATCTGTGTAATCCAGTTACTGCATTTATAAGTGTCAGATCCATATACTGATGCAGTTTCATGTAGTGTAATGGGCCAAGCTGATATAATGACATCTCAAAACTCTAATTTAGTTCAATATGTCTTTAGTTTATTGATATAATATAAAATTGTGTTGTTTGTGTGGAATACCATTGTTTAAATTAAGAAGGGATCTGTTCAAATCAAACCAGAGTATGTTACCAAAGCAGCACTCTTATTGTTTTTAATTAGAAATCCCCCTTAGTATTGAATCTCCATTGCTCACATGGATCCAGGTGCATTTATTGTGCATTCGAAAAACTGTTGGTAGCTGTGATGCTGAAAGCTTCAGGTCTCGCTGCCACCTCTGCTCAGCTTTTCCATTTTTGCAAAGATGATTCCATAAAATAAATGGGAATCGTGAAGATGCTGTATATCTTCCAGGTTGATTTGTGCATCCGTTACGTACAGTTGCCTCAAAAGGGAATCAGTCTGTAAACCTCGGCTCTGAAAGCTGTTTTCTAGTCTTACAGTCTGCTCTGTCAAAATGATAGGTATGTTCATCAGAGTATTATTTATGGTTGAATGTGAAATCACTGATCAATACATCATATCTGGAATATCATTCAAAATGTGTCATCTTGTGTTGTCTTGTGTTAATGAATCACTGTATGAAAATGATTTTATTTAATTTTCTTGCATCATAATGGATACAATTAGTAATCTGTGTTTATGGTGACTGTGATCAGTTCGCTTGCCAATTAAAAATTACACATTTTTAATTGGCTGTGGATTTCATGGTACAGTAAAACATGGTCCTCATGGTTCAACCCTGTAATTTGCTGCCGGGGGGATGAGATAGGATCAGACGAGATAAGACTTCATGAGATTAACCGCAGGTGAGAAGGTTTACCGGTAACCCTGTTAACAAGGCAGCTGATGGTGACCTGGAACCATTCGTTGCTATTTCTTCCCCATGAACACAAACATATTACATCCCCAAAGAAAATAACACCACCACATACTGATAACTAAAACCTCCAACTTAAAATATTTACACTAAACATGCTGTGACCAGGCTCCACCTTGTCCGTTACCGTCTTTTTGCAATATGAATGAATATGAAACATGGTATTACTAGAGACTGTATGGCCTTTTCTCAGTTCAATTATCACACTAAATTTGGCATTTTATTGATGTGGTGATAAATTGTACCATAAAGTAGAAGATGAATACAGTTATTAACACAGCTCTCCTTCTTAAATGTCACATCTTAGGAGACCATCTCTTTATTTCCTCTTCAAATTTGCATCCTTTCTTGCTAATTCCTGTATACTTACAAACTCA